>JAKUCV010003872.1:0-21910 GCA_028386065.3 Turnera subulata | reverse complement strand
TAAACATCGATGTTTTGACCAACGGTCACAAGAACATCGATGTTTTATAATCCAACATCGATGTTGTAGAGCTACTGCCAATATTTTGAAAAACTTGAAAAGCAGAACATCGATGTTTGGTTTCAGAACATCGATGTTTTGGACTAAAAACACAACTTTATGTTTGAAATCATGCTTATGAATTGTGTGATTGAAATGTGTTTTGTTTGAGCCAATGCCTAAGAGAAGTTGAGTGTTTTACCTTGTACAAATGGGTCCTAACTTCTCTTGCTCTTCTTTGCATTTCAACTCTTGATCATATCTTCACTTGAATTCTTGATCACTTTGGTTGAGTACTTGTTTGCTTGATTTCGATCTTGGTTTGTCATTTATCAAAACCTGTAATGAATGAACCATGAAGACATAGGTTCTAACAACACCCACATTCCTCTGTCGCCTTCCACGATGAAAACCCCGGAGCGCTCCAGTAGCCCATAACCTAAACCCGACCATAAAACCCAGTAAAAACAAAAATGGAGGCACCACCGCCAGTAGCAGCAGAGCCACCCAAAGTCCCCGATCTCTGATGATTCGTCCCCCGGAACCAACCTCACGCTCTCCCCAACCCAACCTGAACTCCTCAACGACCCCCAAAACTCATCGGAAAACCACTAACCGCCCTCCTCTAAAACCCACTCCCAAATGCGGCAGTCGACGCTGCGGCTTCAGTGGACTCCTAAAACTATTCCTCCGACCCTGTCCAGCCCAACCAAAACCCCAACTCCACCGATCCCTCGGCTCCTCCGCCCAGGAAGAGGCGGCGTAGGAAGCACTTCTTCGTGGAAATCAACGGCACCCCGTCCTCCGGGATGCACAGAGTCGCCGGCGGGCTAGCCAAGGAAGTCGATGTGGAGGCGTTGATTGCAATCTCCGTCGGGCCCTCTTGAGTGAAGGATCATAGTTATCATTGAAATTGTTGAGGCTTAAGACGCCGTCATTGCAGCGCCTGAGGGCAGAGGAGATGTGGGTGCCAACGAAGCCAACGGCGCCAGTTACGAGGACAAAGAAGCAGTTGCTGGAACGGATTCTGGTGGAGGTCCGGACCTGCTTCTCCCACTTGAGGTCGCCCTAAGAGGAGGTGCGGTCGTTGCTCTCCTCGTTGAACTCCACGGATCACCTGTCCATCGTGTTCGGACTGAGATTCATTCGGCTCGAGGATCTCCATGATGACGAAGAGAGTTCCTTTTTTGGTTTGTGAATTTGAGTTACTTTTTTTTCTATAAGAATTTTTTTACCAAAATAAAGAATTTGAGTTACCGATTAATTTATTCAACTATGTAATTTCTTTAAAAATACACTAAAAAAAATTCTTTGAAAAACGATGTCATTCTAAACAGGGCATCTCTTCCCCAAATAATAAAAAAAATAATTTAATTTAAATAAAGATTTTAGGAAATAAATTTTTGAAAAAAAAAAGGAAAATGATTAAATTAATGGGTAGAATACGGGCCCACCAGACAGGTGTCAGCATCACGGTAATCTACCAGCTATAGGAAGTAAAATGAACATAGTGACCCGATAAATTGTAAGTTTAGGGACAATATGAGTGAAATTAAACGAAGAGGGACAACAAATGCGAATTCGATAAAGTGGAAGTACATATAAAACTTTTTTACCATGCTAATTGGGCTAATGCACAAATTAAAATTAAAGAGCACTCGTCTGTAATCATGTATATATAAGCCAAATGCTAATGGATGCCCACTAGAATAATTAACTCCATCTACTTGGTATACATTAACTTCAAATATAAAATATATTTTCTCTTATTTTTTCTGCTGCTAATCGTATGCATTCAATGTATTATTGTAAGGTAGAATGTGCAAGAGATGCAGATCAAAACTGACATGATAAGTGCAATATATAAAATACACCAGATAAAAGAGGTGAGATGGTCAATTCTGTGGATAGCTCTCTTCACCTTAAAACTATTGCAAACTTTAGGATAATACATGGGTTCTTTTAAAATGTACTTCTCGTCTTCCAAGTGATATATTACTCAAGACAATCAAAAGAGGCTGGGCACCGGCCCTTGCCTTCAAGTAAAAAAAAAATTTTCCCTCTGTATACATACGCAACATCGTATTATGTACTGGCTATAATTATTTTACATGGGAAATTAAATGTCAATGCGTAGGATAATAAAAAAAAATTTCAGATCCGTTCAATAATTTAGTTATTATTTTAAATGATATAATATAATTATACTAATGGATATAGTGGCACGACATCCTAGTATTTTCTTTTCTCAGGCTATAATCTGTTGACTGGATAGCGATTCCAGGCTCTGAGTTGGTCACCTCACCCCAAAATTTTTGTTTCCCCATAAAAGTTTCTGTCATAATGTAAATTTAGTCCCTTAATTTAATTTTTTCATACAAATAATTACTACTCTTTTCGTTCCGAATTAATATATTGTGGCTTTGCAATTTTCAATGTCATTAATTGAGTTTTTTCCATCTTTTATTTTACATAACAATTACATCGAGCTTATATACTTTTAGTAAAAATAAAACAAGGTTAAATTAGTTAAATAATACTAAATTCTAGACTATTAAGCCTTTTCATTTATTAATAAAACAAGGGTAAACAAGGGTAAGCCCTTGGACAGGGCTTGGATCCATAGTTTGCATCAGTGTCGCATACAGTGTTTTGTGAGTTATTAAGTCTTCCGCTGTGCATTGTTTTTACTATTGTTGGGCCATTGGGCCGGTTATGATGATTATTATTGTTTTATTTTGGGCTGTTGAGCCCGTGTTCCTATTTTATACAGTGTATGCTGGGCTTGTTCTGGTTGGGTTGTCACAGTTCCGGCACGTGTTTACTGTGTACGGTAAATACGGGTCGGGGCGTTTCATTTTGGTAGCGGAGCGGGCGTTAGGTCTTGTTGGGAAGTCTTTGTGTGTTTGTTGTCCTTGTTTGCATAGTTCGCTCCATTTGTTTATTATTTTATATCATTTTAGTTAGTGCATTATGGATCCAGTCAAGGGACGCCACCTGTCGCAGAACATACACATAAGAGGTAATGATGCCATAAATAAGCGGAAATATAAATATTATTAATAATACTAATACTTTCATTATAAATATAAATATTACATTGATATTTGAAAAGAGGAAAATACATTCATCGCCTTGGAACGACGTTGACCCTGAAGCTATTGGGGTCATTGTTGATGTTGACTTGGATGCTGTCGCTCCACGAGAACCACATGCCGCCTGTGTTGTTCTGGCCTGGAAGCTCGAACCGGTTTGCTTGAGGGAACCGGAGTGGGATGAGACCATGATCGTCTTCAGGCTGCCATTGGGTCTCTGTGAGAAGAACCATGTTGGGCTTGTATTGGTTCTTCAGGTCCCTCAGGGTAAGCGAGAACTCCTGGGAACGCCTAGCGACCCCTCTGCAGTTCCACACCAGTAGTCGGGCCTTTAACCAAGTTACGGGCAGACGAGTTACTCTGGGCATGGTGGAGTTGACCGAGCCGTAGTATGAGGTCCTCAGAGTGCCATGGTCCTCCAGCAAGAACGTCTCTTCCATGGGAGTGACGAAGAATCTGGACGAGTAGAGTTCGTCGACGAAGACCTGACGTGGCACTCTACCGAGCTCGTTCGGTAGTTCTTCAGGACGCTCGTTGATCATGCTGTAGGCCAGTCGGTTTCTTCTGCCTAGGTTGGCACCTTCGACGAAGAAGATGGATGATGGAGCATGCATCGTGTTTTGGAAGTGTGGGTATTTTGTTTTTCTGAGAGTTGTGGTTTTGTTTTTTTTTTTTTTCCGAGCGTTTTGTTGCTTTAAGATGCTTTTGATGACTTGCACCTCACCGCTCCGTCTTTTATACTCTTATGGGGAGCGTGTTTACTGATTTCGATTTTCAAGGTTTTGTTTTTGAAAATTTGTCGTTGTTTCATTTATTGCTTTGTTACTTTATACGTTTTTCGGGCTACAATGCCAGAGTTTTTCAGCCTTTTTCCATCTCATGATTTTCATTCGCTCTGGCTACTTTGTCCTTTCTTTTCATGGTTTTTCTATATTTTCCTGCATCTTTTATCACATGCATCCATGACCGTTGAGGCTGGACTGATGGGACCATACCTCGAGTAGCGCGCATGTACGACAAGCTTACACCTGTTCGGACATCGTGGAGGGATACGAGACTTGACAGACGTTTTTGGCTCATGCGGAATTTGTGAACAAGTGGGTACGTTTCTTTCGAGGGACACAGGACGTGCTCGTGATCATCGCCTTGCGAGTTAACGGACGTCTTTTTCACGAGGGAAACCGACGTCACCGTTAGTTGCGCGTGTTACGTTTCTTGGGTTCGAGGGTGTTTACGTCCGATATGAGCGCAGAGCATGAAAACATGTTTTTGTTTTAATTTCTTTATGTTTTGGTTTTGTTAAACGAGTTTCGTTTTTAATTTCTTATGTTTGATTTTATATTCTTATTGTTGATTTTTGTTTTGCTTTGAGATGTTTTATTTTTCTGTTTAATATAAGACTTTGTAATATAAGAATTTTGATTTAAAAAGGAAACTTATTTTATTTATTTTATAACAGTTTTACAACAGGAGAATAAGTACTTTATGGAGCTGCTTGCTTCTCTAGGTCTCTTACAAGTTTTTGTACGTTTTTCACGTGAGGGAAGAGCTCCGCGCACGCCAGTTCTATCTGCATCACCGCCGAGCAGATCTTCTTCAGCGAGACGTTCAGCTGCGATAGTGTCTGCTGTGGAGTGCTGCTTTCAGCCATCGCCTTGCCCCTTCGATCTTCAGCCTTCTTGTTGGCACGCTTCTTTCGTTGTCTTGGGGAGACGACCATGTGTTCCTTCAGGCCGATGATGTTGGTTTTGAACCGCTTCTTGGGAGGTTCTTCATCGGAGCTTGTCGGGAAGGCAGTGCCACCGATGTAGCTGTTGTCCTCGGAGTCTGAGGTAGTTCTTGTCCTCAGTGGAGAGTCCATGACTGTGTGTGAGTATGCCAGTCATGAGGTTTGGTTTTTATAGAGGACGAGATGTCGCTTAAGGGTATAAGCGGTATCTTATGTTGAGTTGGACACCTGGCAGAGTGTGCCAGAAGCTTATCGTGGTAGGACCCACGGATAAGACGGAATTTCGGGGACGAAATTCTTTCTAAGATGGGCAGACTGTAACAGCCCGGGTAAAAATTTTGGATTTTTACCGGACTGTAAAAGTCTTTCTACAGTGATTTACCGGATGAATTAATCTTGGGTAATTAATTCAAGGTAAATCGAGCATCGTTTTTCGAAACCGAGGGTTTTCCCGCACTCATGATTTTTCCGTGGATTTTTCGGACCTAAGTTGTTATTTTTCAGGTTCCGGAATTCTCAGAAAAATCACACCGAAAAATAACTAAGGGGGTATCAGTTATTTTCTGGTCCGGACCGGACTCGCTGCATTATTAAGGATTCACATGTGCACAGTATTTTCCCGTCTATAAAAAGAAGGAAGTAGGAGAAGGGGAAGAAGGGAAAAAGAGAGAAAAAGAAAAGAAAAGAGAGAAAAAGAAAAGAAGGAAAAAAAAAGAGAGAAGAAAAAAAAAGAGAAAAAAAGAAAAAAAAGGAAGGAGAAAATCAGGAAAAAAAAAAAGAAGAGAGGAAGAAAATAAGAAAAAAAAAGAGAAAAGAGAAAGGAAAAAAAAAAGGAATTACTGAAAAATCGAGAAAATAGGAAAAAGAAAAGAAAATCGGAAAAAAAAAGGTGAACAGTTCGTCACCTCTCCCCTCCCCGGTTACTGTTCACGGCGATGGGTTCCAGGACGTCTCTCGCCACACCGCCGCCACCAGCCCCTTCCCCACGCCGTCGCCGACTGAACGCCGCCCTCCCCGTCGCCTTCCGCCGCTCGGCGCACCCGCTAGAGCCGTTGACCCGAGGAGCAGACCCGTGGATCCGCCTCCTTGCCTTGCTGTCGCCGCGCCTCGCACCGCCACCTGCAGCCGCCTGTACCAGCGACATCGCCCTCGCCTCGCGACGCCGGCATCGTTGCTGCTGCTCGCGCTCGTCGCGCCTGTCGCCGCCGCAGTTGCTCAACCCGCGAGGTGAGCAGATCCGAGTGCATGACCCCGTGTGGTATCCGGGTCGCACCTATCTGGGCTTGGCTTCTTTTGGGCTGGGTTGTTCGGGTGTGGGCTTGCTGTGCTGCTGGGCTCTGCATGGGCCTGGGCTTGGCACTGTGTAGGGTCTGGCCCGGCACTGTTCATGGCCCAGCCCGATTTAATTTAAAAAAAACAATATATATACTTATATTTAATTATTCATATTCTGGTATTTAATTTTGGAAAAAAATATATGTTTACTTTGAGAAAATTATGGCCAATTTAACTCTGGTATTTTGAGGAAAATATAAATATATATACTTTGATAAATAATTAAGTTTTTTTTGGAAAAACTATTATTAATTGGAAAAAAATATAAATATCATGAAATTAATTTCTGGAAATTTAATATATATATTGTTTTTCCCTGGAAAATTTTGGTTGTGGAATATATATATATGTGTACTTTGAAAATTAAAGGTAATTATATTTTGTGTTGGAAAATATTATTATATATATTTAGAAAAAGATAAATACTATGTATATATTTTCTGGAAATTATAGACACGTTTTTATTTTTCTGAGAAAATATGGTAATTATCATTTTGGAAAAAGGTATAATATTTTAATGAAATATTTTGAAAAAGAGTTTTAATTAAAGTATGGTACCGAAATTATATTTGGATATACGTATGGTATTATATTTTCGGTAAAAGATGATAATAAAGGATAAGAACGGGAAGGGTTATTTCGCAGTATTGGCATCATAGTATACTGATTATGTGCATTTATGTGTATATATTGTTTTGTCGTATAGGTTTGGATATCGGGCAGTTTCCCGAGGAGCCGGCGTCGGACCGGTCATTGTTTTCGGAGTTGAGTAATCGGCCAAGGTGAGGATGGATTTCCTTCAATATGTGCCTGTATTACTCGGTTATTATGTTTTGTTGATTATTGCATTGTTGGATTTGCTGTGGTATGTTTCGGGATGTTTATCTCATTGTCTTGATTGTGGTCGAGATGTTTATCCCATGTTGGTTTTTAGATGTTTATCCTTGCGTCTTTTTGGTTTAAGTATAATGGAATAAATAATAAATTGTGATAAGGATGTCAATCCTTGATTTTGGATAGGGATGTCTATCCTGGTATTTTGGTTAGGGATGTTGATCCCTGTGATTTGATTTTGATGACGATAATATAATTGTCACGTGGTAAGTAGTGGTACGACTCGATGGTTTAAGACTGTTTCTTGGTGGCCTTGACCTGGGTTACTTGTGATAAGCATGTCTATGCTTGGGATGTCTATCCTGTGATTATTTTTGGGATGTCTATCCCTGGGTTCGTATTTTTGGGATGTCGATCCTTGGGTTCTCTTGGATTTGGTCTGGCACCCAGAATGTGTTGATAACCAGGTCTGACCCCTAGCTTATCCGTGACGGTACCCGGAAAGATTAAATTGGAAAATTAGATTTTATTTGAGTCTTTTGGTCTTGGAACGATTTTAGGTCTTGTCTTTCGGTTTGGTGTATTTGGTGGTTTTTACTTGTTTTTTACTTGAGTAATTAATAGTGTGCATATTGATTGTCTATCCTTCGTCGGTGAGCACTTCGGACTCACCCCTCACCTGCGGGCTTTCATCCCTTAGGATGGATTATTTGTGGTACAGGATTGGTGCATTCCAGACAGGCTGCGGCGTTATCCCTTGGACAGGGCTTGGATCCATAGTTTGCATCAGTGTCGCATACAGTGTTTTGTGAGTTATTAAGTCTTCCACTGTGCATTGTTTTTACTATTGTTGGGCCATTGGGCCGGTTATGATGATTATTATTGTTTTATTTTGGGCTGTTGAGCCCGTGTTCCTGTTGTACACACTGTATGTTGGGCTTGTTCTGGTTGGGTCGTCACAGTTCCGGCACGTGTTTACTGTGTACGGTAAATATGGGTCGGGGCGTTTCAACCTGCATGGAGATATGTTGATGCATGCATATATATATATACGATATTGCATGATTATGTATAGTTTATATATTAAACTAGCATTAAACCCTCGCGTTGCTTCGGATCGTAAATATTTTTTCAAATTTTTTTAAAATATCCAATAGTGGCATACATACCTCTGTTGAAACACCCTGACCTAAATTCACCCGACTAACAGTAAATACAGCAAACAGAACCACCACGTGGCCAACATATCATAAAAGCAGCAACACATATTAATAAAAAGATAAATAGACAATCAAAATCACATTTACGTCACCTTGTGGGGACATCAACATTTGCACAGCGGAAGCATTTCTATGTTCAGTAACATTTTATGTGCAAGACACAATGCATGCTATTGGATCCGAGTCTTGTCCGAGGTGACGCCACAGCCGCCGGTATGCAAACCTAACCTGCAGGAACTGTGTGAGGGGTGAGACCAACCACTGTCTCACCGATAAACAAATAAACCACAGTATACATACAACCGCAAATACACCCAAGCCAACACAGAACACAATAGAAGTACAACAAGCACAAACATAATATCGGTATCAACTTACCTGAACTAACTATACGTCAGACTTCTCATGGTAAAGCTAATCTCTTAAACTCACTGACACTTGACGATAGACTTACCAACTTTGTTATTAGGGCCCTGTCACGTGATAAGTATTGGCCGTGCCTGGTAGCCAGGTTAGCTAACCCCTGGGTACTCCCCGTAAATCCATAAATATCACAAATCTCAAAGTATCACAATAACCGAGTCCCGCAGTCCTCGGCGGAAGTCGCGCAGTCCTTCCTATAACAAATCAACTGAGTCCCACAGTCCTCAGCCGGGAGTCCACGCAGTCCTCCCTATCATATCACAAATCACAGGGCGACTACCATCTGGCCGTACCAATACCTGTCACGTGACAACCTAGATGTCTAGATGTTATTACCACTGTTTATTATTATTTCTCATTCCACTGTCCAACAGTAACTCATCATATTCACGTTCCCGAGCAGGCTATCAGCCTCACAGCTCCTCTGGGAATCCAATCAAAATGTCAGAATACCGGGTCACTGTCACTAATAACTCAATATCTCGTATCTCGTATGGTCATCACAATACACACATCAACATCACAGAGTTCAATAATCAACCACAGTAGTCATGAACACATAACAATAATCACAACAGCAGCTAACAATGACATGACAGGTATAACAAGATAACAATCAAACAAACAACCGGGGTATCACGGGCAGCATACCGAAGTTTATATCCTCACCTGATACTCCAGGAAAGTGATATCCGATTAAGCCTCGATATCCCTATATTATAACAACAGCAATCACTTATAATGCATAAACAAGGATGATCATGCATGATGCTAGTTTTAGTAATTATTATACGGCTTGTCTTATACCAAATCTAATTTTATTATCTCCTTAGTTTTCTTTATTATGTAATTAGCCTCTTTATTCGATATACCAATTATACTTAATTTCGAATTTAAATCGAACCGAGCTTAAAACCGAACCCGAGCATCCAAGCCGATATTCCGGCCCATTAGACGCTCGTGTCAAATACATACTCATTAGGTAAGTTATGTATAACCATATATTTTTTTTTATAGTCGGTACTATTTTAGTCATTTAAAGTAAATATAATACAATAAACACATGTATGCATATAACCGATAGTGTAAAATATTAATACCATTGTTACGTTAGTAAATTACTTCCGGTAAATTAACAATCCTGGCATAGCCATAAAATAGATTTTGTATGGTTTATGTAAAAGACTTATAAATATATAGTTAAATCCAAATAGAATAATATCATTTTTAATCCGTAAATTAAATTGCTAATTACTTAATTACGTGTATATATATATGCTAAAAGAGGTAATTATTATAAAATGTATGTATGCTTAGTAAATCTCATACGACCGTATGTATGTGTATACATTTACATATATTTATAAAGACAACAACCGTAAATAAACTAATTTCATATTTATCATCATTTTAGTTTATAATTACAAAATTATATTTATTTATACGTAATCCTTTATAATGTAAATTCAATTTTAGATATAAGTAAGAAAATTAAGAATTAACTCGGTAGTACATTTAGCCCAACGGAGAATAATACTAATATTAACATGATTCTAAAAATTAAACAAGCATAAAATAAATTTATTGGTTATTATAAATTAACTTAATTAATTCCTTAATTAATCGCCGTTTTAATTGTTCGAGTCCGTTAATATAGCTCGAGTTCGTTAATGGGTCATAAATAGTCCATAAGGTCCGATAATTACCCAAAGTCCATGTTCGGGTTCGCCGGAAAAATCCCGAGGCCGCCGGATTCCGGCCAGCACTGTTCCCGAAGTTACTATTCACAGCAGCAACCCACAAATGCTCCCTGGCTACTGTTCATCAACCATCCAACAACCAAATCCACAGCCACAGTAGCAGCATCAACGTCAATCACAACCACCACAGTAACCTCAAACACAAACCCACGCCAAACAATTGAAACCCGATTAATCACAATCCAAGCAAAACCAATTGTTTAACTATAAGTTTTAATTATTCAAAACCAACAATTAAATAATCAAAACCAACAAGTAATTGCTCGGCAGAAGGAGATGAAGAGGACGCGGCCGAGGACTCACCCATCTGTGGTGTCGTCTCGGTGGGAGGGGAAAGGAGAATGGTGGCGTGCGAGAAGAGGGGAAGGGAAGATCGGCATTGGAGGCGGCTGTCCTGACGATAGCGACTCGAATTGCAGAGGACAGAGAGAGAGCGGTGGTGCGTTCCTTACTGCGGCAGCGACCAAAGGCGAGAGGCGAGAGGCGGCACGTCGAGCGGCAGTCTTCCTTCAGCGGGGTTGGATTCGAAGAGAGGAGATTAGAGGCGGGGCTGCGTCGGTCGTGTGCGAGGAGGAAGGAAGAAGAGAGGGGCTGGGATCGACGGCGACGAGAGGGAGATGCAAGGAAGAAGGCCCGGTGGCTGCTGGTGGTCGTCGGCAGCAGCAGGGCGGTGGAAGGCGATGATGGTTGGCTCAGTGAAGGGGAGAGGAAGAAGGAAAGGAAGGGGAAGGGCTGGGTTCGGCCGGGGGTGCCTAGGGGGAGAAGAAGAGAAGAGAAAGTGGAGGAAGAAGACATGGTGTCGGTGACTGGTGGTAGAGAAGGCGGAAGGGAAAAGAGGAGGGAAGAGGGAGGAAGGATGTGGAAGAGATAGTGATTGAGGGAAGAAACAATCGATGGAGATGATTATGTGGGGAGGAGAAGATAAGGAAAAAGAAAAATAAAGGAGGAGACAAGAGGAGTGGCCGACAGGAGAAAAATCAGGGGACAAGGGAAGGTGGGAGGAAAAAGGAAAAGAAAAAGAAGACAATAAAAATCTATCAATAATTGTAGGATTAGGCAGAAAAATCTGAGCCAGCAAAAGACCTATATGCCCTTCATGCTTCTCTTGTGTTCCAAAATATCCTAGGGGCATAATCGTCTTTTCGAAATTCCGTCCCAGTCCGAAAATGCAACTTGGGCTCGGAAAATCTGATTAATTCCCCTGAGCGTTGTGCAAGTCTCGGAATTGAAAACCGAGGCTCGGTTAGCCGTGTAGAATTCTCGAAAGTTAACTCCGAGGCTCGAAGATACTCCAAACGTCGTATATCCTTGGCAATCGAAATGAAGCTCGGTTACTCCCGGTAAAACTCGGAAAACCTGGTGCGGTAGAATTCTTGATTACAACGATAAAATTTATTTACCGTTGTAAGAGTTTAAACGACTCGGTAAAATCATATAAATTTTACCTGGGTCGTTACATCTGTGGCTTAAAGTTTGAACTACAGTGTATATATATTTACCGGGAGTTGTACTAAATGTTGAATGTTTATTCTCTAAGTTTAAATTAGTTGGTTTGTTAAATTAACTTAGCCATAATTTTCAGAACATGAACATATTTTTTTTAGATGAATAAATGATTCCATAAATTCAGACTTTATTTTAGAAATTTTTTTAAAAAAAAAACTCATACTTTTAGCAGTGTTTTTTTACTATTAATCTTCAAATTAAGAAATATTTCATTTTGTCAACATCCTTTCCTTTGTCTCACGTCCCACTTCATAAAACATTCATATATCAACTTTAATATTTTTAATAGAATTTTTTTGGCTAGCTAATTAATTATAAATCAAAAAAATTAATGATTGTTATATTTTCCTACTCATGCATCTAATACCAATTCTCTTGGGATGTAGATTGCTCATTGGTACCAATTTCGATGGTCTTCATCCCATTAACTTAGCTTTATTCCTCGCCCACTGAAAAATATTGCTTAAAAAAATTATTCATAATTTTTTTATTTCTTCACGATATTCATAATTTTTCGAAAGGATTTAACAATTAACATATAAAACCAAGGATTTAACAATTAACATATAAAAACACACACTAGTACATCATACTGGATTTAGAAAAGATCAATATAAAAGAAATAATTACACCCTCATAACAAATGAGGTAATCATGGGGTTTAGAAAAGGACTGTATAATAGAAATAATTATACCCTCATAATAAATCAAGAAATAATTGCAAGGTCTATAATTTAGAAGATTCTATAATTAACTAAACACATAATAACTTATCTCAATCTCTTAAGTTTATGTAATGTAATTATTGAAAAAATTATCATAATTAATTCTCATGAATTCTAAGAAAAAATATTAAAAACATGGCACAATGATTAATTTGAATACTAAATCCAATATTACTGAGAAAAAGGTCAAACCTTTTATATTATAAAAGCTCTATAAATCACGAAAAATCATTTTTTTCACCTCACTAATTAATTTACTACCAGTTTCATGTCATATCTTTCTTTAGAATGACTTAGTTTGACATTATAAATATGTTTATTATGATTTTAAAAAATATTAATTATGTCTAAAAATATAAATAATATGTTGTAAAAAGATTACCTTAAAGGATGCAGTTGGAAAATATTGTTCAATATAAATAGGAAAAGATTTTGACTGAAAAAAAAAAATCTATAGATAGAGAAGTGGCACCACTTACAAAGACTTAATTTACTTGCTATTAAATTTTTTTTAAAAAAAAAAGACGGAGAGTTGCTATGGATTTTTGCAAAACCATCTCCAAAACTTCATTATATCAATTTTAGTGGATACCACACACTAAAGTTGGTGCAAGGTTATTGGAATGTCACGTCCGAAAACTCTCTTGCACCAACCTTAATTCCCGAAACTCTATTGCACCAACTTTAATTACAGTACTAAGTAAAAAGGATATATTTAAAAATACTTTAAAATTGTTAGGACTAAATATGATAATCTTATAAAAGAAGGACCAAAATTGACATTAAAATTTTTGGGGCCATTGTGTGTGCTACTTAAGTAGGATTTTGACAAATGTCAAAACACCTAGCTATTCAACTTTATATATATGTATAGATTCTTCTTAGCAATTTCATTCAGCAAATTTTGTGTTTATTTATAATTATTATTTATATTATCTTTCTTGTTGTTCACTTGCGTTAGTTTCTTTCATTTATAAACTTCACCTATTTTTGTAAGAACCATATTAATAAATTTTTATTCTTTTACGAATATATTTTATTTATTTTGATGCTTAAATAGTGCAATATTTCTTAGGGTTTATTCTAAAATATAATTCATTCCTAAAAATTGTAAATTTATTCGGATTTAAAATTTTTCTACAACCATTTTTTTATTATTTTCTTTTGAGCAACTTTTAAATTGTATTTTCTCCAATGCAGCTTCACGATCTTTTCAAGACTACAAACATAGTATACCAACAAGATGTTGTTCGAGGTGTTATAGGCAGCCCACACCACACCACGCAAAGAAGAAAATTAATAGAAAACACAAGTTCGAATCGTTGGAAGCCCACCAGATGGAATTAACCTTCATATTTTTTTGCTACGAAAGATCAAAACACTATATCATATATGGACTCCCTGTAAAGCAAGATACCTCCTGCATAGACTTAGTAATTTGTGTTCATGTAGGATACGCGTCAAGTTGAATGGGTTGTTAGATAATTAACATGAACAATCATAATAATCAGGAATCAAGAAACAGTAATTTAATTTCCCAATTCAAACATTAACATAATATCCATTAGATCTTAGAACTAATTATCTCCCACTAATAACATGAGGTTAAAGACATACCTGGTAAATTGATTATGTTGTCTTCTAAATTCTATTGATCTCCTCTTGATTTGTCTTGATGCCTTTATGAGGAATAGATTTCTCTCTCTTGCCTCTGTCTTTCTTTCTAACGTTGTCAGATGGTGTAACAGAACGTTAAGCGACTGGAGAGAGAGGACCTATTCTATAATATTATATTTATACACCCTATCAAGTGTCTATTAGAAAACCCTAATAGTTGACCAATAGGATTTTTCCACGTCATTAAATAAAACACAATATTATATGGGCCACATAAGAGGAAATATTCTTACATTCTCCCACTTGGCACATATGATATTATACGTTTCATGATCGTAATGTGCAGAATAATCTAACTGATCAACATCACATAAATAAGCAAAAACTAGCAAGGATCATAGCAGTTTCGTGTTAATTATTTGCAACACGGTTCCTTCCATGTATCACATACTAGTTCCATACTTACTTCACTTAAAATGGAATTAAATGTCATGGTCCACTTTATGTCTTCAATGAAGACCAATTCTGTCTGCACCCTTATATACTATCATGTATGCATACAAATATAATTAGACAAAATTAGATAAATCAGAAACCAATAAAGATATTGGTTGATCATAAGTTCAGTATCTTTTCACATGGATTATAAATCTTCACTATCACCAAGCAACCTCATACATACAGGTGCTTTAGACTAGATTTCTTTACTTATCCAAAACTCAAAATGAGTCTTGGAATCGTCATAACAGAAACCTATTCAATAACCAAATAGTGAGTTTCAAGATATACATCCATGATAATGAGGGTTGTAATAAATTAGTCATTATGCTCATAACCATTTTCATAAGGGTACATTTCTTCTCTCAACAACTAAATTTAGTTGCAATGTACCATCATTATGTATTAACATAATGTCATGCTTTTCTAAAAAACTTGCAAATAGACAAACAATTTGTCCAAATTTGTTATGCTTCTCATCATACTTATCATCTCTATCAGACATAATATTTTCACCATTTTGTCTATTTGCTTCTCAACTTTATTGATAAATATATTTAAGTCATTTATCAATTGAGATTTTAGATAAAATAGACATACCAAAACATAATGTGAAAAGACATTGGTAAAGATGATAAAAATTATTAATAAAAATTGATACATCAAAAGATCACATGTCTTCTTATTTCCTCAAGAGCTAGGTGTTTGTGGTTAATTTTTCTTAAGCGTGTCTAGTTTGTTTTCTTAATACAAACCACACAATTGCCAAGATTAATAAAATCCAACTAATAGGATTTCATTATTTATTAATCTTTGTATTCTTTCCTTAGACATATGTCTAACTCTTTATGCCACAAGTGAGTAAAATTTCCATCACCTAATCTACATTTTGAACAAACATTATGATGCAAATTTAATAAAATATCTATATGAAAGGAACCAATATCCACTTTACGAAGGCCATCCTAAAGTACCAAAAATATTAAAATAAAATTTTCTACATGCTGAACACCCATTCTTAATTTTGTAAACATACAAAATCAAATTTTGAAAAATAAATCAAGATTTGAAAGTAATGAGTATTTAATCGATACTTAAAAATACTTGATGGTGTTCACTGTAAAAGTATGCAAAAAGTTTTGATGGTCTCTATTGGAGCATTATATTGGCATCCTACATAAATATCAATTTTGCATCAAGCTCAAATGTAGATATTACATCCACATAATCTACTAGGAAATATAACGAACTTTAATTAGATTGATTCAAAACATATTCAAGCATTGAGCTTATCTTTTCCGTTTTGAACCATGTCTTGTAATTAAGACAATCCACATAATAGTGCATGCATTTCTTAATGAAACTTATCATTATTCGTTATTGTGAATTCGAGCAAACGATCCATTGATTTTCAATGATCGATTATAGCTCTTTTCACCTTTCTTTTCTAGTTTTTTTTTATTATTATTAGCTCTTGAGCAACATATGAGATCATTGTATGATTTCCTTGTTGTTAAGTCTCGCCTCTTTCTAAGCAAGCATGCCTTCAATTATGTCATACTCTATTTCTCTTTTGCTTTATAGAAAATAGAATGGACTACACTCAATGGGCAAGAAAAGATCAATAAATTGTACAAGGAAAAAACCATTCACAATTATTCTCATACTATACAATCTTGCTGCTAAAATAGACATTTTGGAGATATGACTTAATATTACTCTTCATAATCATTCGCATAAACATAAAGCTTAGCATGTTCATTGAAACGCCCCGACCGGTATTTACCGTACACAGAAAACACGTGCCGGAACTGTGACGACCCAATCAAAGCAAGCCCAGCATACAGTGTATACCTCAGTAACTCGGGCTCAACAGCCCAAAAACAATAACGACAATAATATCATAACCGGCCCAATGGCCCAACAATAGTAAAACAATGCACAGCGGAAGACTTAATAACTCACAAAGACATTGTATGCGACACTGATGCAAACTATGGATCCGAGCCCTGTCCAAGGGATAACGCCGCAGCCTATCTGGAATGCACCAAACCTGTACCACAAATAACTCATCCTACGGGATGAAAGCCCGCGGGTGAGGGGTGAGTCTGAAGTGCTCACCGACGAAGGATAAACAGTGATATGCAAGCAACCGTAATACAGTAAAGCAAACACAAGCAAATCAACAGCACATCTCAAATAAGACTGCCAAGACCAAAAGAATATTTAACATAATTTCCAATTTTATTTTCCGGGCCCCCGTCACTGGACAAACTAGGGTCGTACCAGGTTATCAATTAATTCCGGATGCCAGGTCAAAGAACCATACCATATCTTACTATACCGGGACCACGTCCCCAAACCGGATATTTGGTATATCCAAACCACTGGGTATTCGATATACCCCAACCACAGGCATCAACATGCCAACCGGATATTCGGTATATCCGAACCACTGGGTATTCGGTATACCCCAACCACAGGCATCAACATGCCAACCGGATATTCGGTATATCCGAACCACTGGGTATTCGGTATACCCCAACCACAGACATCAAGATGCCAACCAAATCAAGTAACCAAACCAAGTAACCGACCATAGCATCCCAAAATTAATTTTCAAACCATCGGGTCGTACCACTACTTTCCTCATGACAATTGTATCATCATCTCAAATCAATTCCAATTTCCAACTTCCAATTTCCATTCCTCAAATATCCATATCATAGTTTATTCCAATTATCCAATCACAACACTGACTACCGACAACAGTCACAATATCCCTAACAGTCAAACAATTATCCAATTTCCTATTAGCTCAGGTTATACAATAGACCAATCCAACAATAGTTTCATAACATCAATTACTCACAGACCAACATCAATCACAACACCGTATCCAAAAGTCCAATAACAGTCAACGCAGCGGTTCAATCAAGCAAATCAACATCATAGCAACAACAGCAATAACCATAGCAGCCAAATAACTAACACAATTCCATATTATCAAATATCCACCAACAATACGTATAACACCAATTATTCACAATTAACAGCTCATCACATTATTCACACGTCCAGTAGCACAGTCCAACAACAACAACATCAGTAACCATAACAGTCAAATAACCAACAATGACCCTCTCAGCAGTTCATTCAGACTGCAAAATACACAAAGTATCACAGGTACATATCAAGGGTTATCCATCCTCACCTTGGCCGATTACTCAACTCTTAAGGAAATGACCGGTCCAAAGCCGGCTCCTCCGGGAACTGCCCGATATCAAACCTATACAACAAAACAGTATATGTTCACATAAGATGCACATAAGAGTATGTCATGATGCCAATACTGCGAAATAATCTCTTCCCGGTTCATACTGTAAGCCCAAACAAGCTAAGAGGGGGGGTGAATTAGCGATTAAGAACTAATTAAAGCTTTAAACAATAATGATTGCGGAATTAAAAAGGAGAGAAAGGCAAACCGATTTATACTGGTTCACACACACACAACCCGTGTGGCTAATCCAGTCCTCCGAGAGACTCTCTCGAAGATTCCACTATCACCGTCAAGCTTCCGGGTGCTTGACAAACCGTTTACAACTCCTGCTTGAAGATTCAACACTTCAAGACTTTTCCCACAGAAAGAGGACCCTCTTCCTATGAATTAACTACAAGGGAACAATCCTCCCTCAAGATGTGTGATTACAATTAAGTCACTCAAAGCAAAAACTCTCTTCAAGAGTAGGTATGAGTACACAAAGTAAGTTCTATAAGGGAACTCTCAAGTCTCAATGATATTAGCTCAAAAAATGATATATGTGTATAATGATAAATGCTCGAAATGTTGAGAGTTGATTAACTATTGAACATAGCCAAAAATGCTCAATTTATAGGTCTAAAAACATGTATAACCGTTGTGAAACCAATCCAAGATACCTTTAGACAAAATTGTGGAAAGCTGAAAAAGTATGTCTCCTCTTGCCGGCTGAACATCGATGTTCCAATTTAGGACATCGATGTTCTGGCCTTGAATATGCATTTTCTTGTCCAACGGTCATATGGACATCGATGTTGTAAATGTGGACATCGATGTCCTGGCCAGTGAATATGAATTATTGGGCTAACGGTCACTAGGACATCGATGTTCTCAAAATGGACATCGATGTTGGCCAAAACATTGTCCAAGACCCGAGACCAAATAACATCGATGTTCCTTAGTTGAACATCGATGTTTTGGACATTCCCAAAACAATCTTAAAACCAGAATCAACAGGACATCGATGTTATGAACAAGGACATCGATGTTCAAACTCTTCAAGGCCATTTTAAAGCGTAACGGTCATGAGGACATCGATGTTCAGATAATGGAACATCGATGTTATAAACTACTGCCTACTTTTGGAAAAATTATTTTAGTGCAGGACATCGATGTTCAAATATTGGACATCGATGTTCAAGGCTTAGAAACCTTCTCGAAAGCTTGGTTTCAATGCAGGACATCGATGTTCAATATTGGAACATCGATGTTCATGGCTCGGAAGACATAAATATGATTGAAATAAAATCAAATTGATGCATGAGTAAAAATGATTTTGTTTGAGCCAATAACTTAGAGACATTGAAAGTTTAACCTTGTACAAGATTGAGTTCCTAACTTATCTTTTTCTTCTTGCTTGATCTTGTCACATCCATTCTCATCCATTCTTGAACTCTTTAATGTCATAAGGCTTGGTCTTGATTATTTCTTTTTGGTCCATAATAATGATCATCTTAATACAAGGTTGATTTGTCATTATCAAAACCTGAATGAGATAAAGAGATGTTAGCAAAACATTATTTTCAACAATTTCCCCCTTTTTGATAATGACAAACAAGTTGAAGTATGTGCTTATTAGTTCCCCCTATGTTTTAGCCATGATGCCATTTTAAGTTGAATTTTGTGAACTTGGTGTGCAGAATTTTGTGAACTTGGTGTGCACATACATATTAAGTTGTTTTCCCCCTTTTGGCATTAGCAAAAAGAAATGGAAAAGACAAGAACAAGGTTTTAGTCAAAGGAAAGAACATGAAAGATAACACAAGAAAAAGAAACAGAAATTGGGGTGTTAGTTCCCATCATCATGATCGTCCTCTTCTTCATTGTCGGCAGCAACGTCTTCGTCTTCATTTGCCGCGTCCATGTCCATAGGATCACTGACCACAGTAGGATCATATGGCTCATCATCATCGTCTCCCTCAGCGCCGAAATCATAGCCTTGAAAGGTTGTATGATAGGGTGGAGGTTGATAGTGGACTCGATCGAAGTAGGACCGAAGAGCGTGCCCTTGGCGTTGAACTTCAAAGTCAATGCGATCAATGGACCGTCCCATGCTATTAATACTCCTTTGAAGATGGGTAATAGAATCTGCAATCGATTCAAGAGTGACGATAGAAGCTTGAGGAGCTGGTTCGGGACGAGTTGGTGCTGCGGAACTCTCACCCGAGGGAATTCTGGGGGCTTGCTCGGGGCGACCAGTGTGGAAGGTGTCGTCACTAATTGCCCACGTCTTGGTATGAGCGACTTGGGGACCTTCCCGAGCATCAATGCCGGCTTGTAGGAGAATGTCCAACACCAAGATGGGATAGGGCAGAGGATGATGGGTCGATTGAGACGGATAGTCGGTCATGTGCATAAGCACAAAACGTGCCCAATTTATTGGAGCATGATGGATAATGGCGTGGAGGATCTTCACATCCTCAATAGAGAGGACGGTATGATTTCCTGGGCGTGGCTTGATCACCCGGGTGATGAGATAAAACAGAACACGATTCTCCGGAGGAAGAGAGTGAATTGTTGGTCTTTTAGAATGGGCGGTACGGACAACCTCCGTGAAACCGAGCTCTTGCAAAAGAGGAGCTTCATGGGTCGTGATGAAATGAGGACCGCCATAAGAAGCAATATCCTCACCCTGAAATGGTAATCCGGAAGCAGCTCCGAATTGCTCGAGAGTCAAAGAAATAGCGGTTCCATTCACTTGAGCTGTCAACACGTCACCATCGCGATTGAGGGTGGTGTAGAAGGCTTTGGTAAAATCGGCACTATATTGATTGCTTCGGTTGGTGACGAAATCCCACAATCCGGATGCGCGAAGGTGCTCTTCAAGCCTTGTGTAGTGCTTCTCCCTCGGATATGAGACCGGAAGATACCGGGGAGGAAAAATCTGACGAGTATGAAAGAGGGATTGATAGAGAGTAAGTTGTGCACGTGAGGTGAACCAAACAGCGGATTGGTCATCCAAAGGGATTCTAGAAGAAGAAGAGGAAGGACCGCCTCGTTTGGTTGGTTGTCTCACGGGTGTTTTGCCTTGTCTGCCCATAATTGGAGTGTGGAAGTAAGGAGTATAAGGTGAAGAGAGGAAGGATAGTGAGTAGGAAGGCAAGAAGAAGACTTGGATAGAGTGAGGAGAAGGATTGAAATGTGGAGCAATATATAGAAGGTGCAGCAAAAAAAAAAAAAAGAGTTGTTGGGAGCTATAACGGCTAGTAACAGCCATAATGAATAACGGTCAGAAATCTCCCAACAGCTATATTTTTTTTGAAAATCTGCAGCGGAACATCGATGTCCAAGATGGGAACATCGATGTTCTGTACTGGTCGGTTGATTCTGGAAGTAGCTAACGGCTCTTTGTTTTTGAAAAATGGAACCTGAACATCGATGTCCATGATGTGAACATCGATGTTATTTGCTCTCGGGTCCGAATGTTGAGATAGGGAATTTGGTTGAACATCGATGTCCAGAACGAGAACATCGATGTTATATGCTCTCGGGTCCGTGTGATAAAATGGAGAAAGAAATCAAACATCGATGTTCATTATGAGAGCATCGATGTTGCATGCCCTCTGGTGGAAACTCGGAAGAACAAAAGAATGAACATCGATGTCGGGGATTTTGAACATCGATGTTGGAAAATTATGGAGTAAAAACAAACTTACTGAACATCGATGTTCCGATACATAACATCGATGTTGTATGAGTGTGATATGGTTGGTCCAATTTTGTGGTTCTTCCAATTCCCCCTGTCATTCTGCCACTTGTTCAACTGTGCTTGTCGTCCGAATCGAGCTGTCCCTACAAAACAGATTTAGT
>JAKUCV010003871.1:0-38702 GCA_028386065.3 Turnera subulata | reverse complement strand
GAGAAATTCCGAAACCCGAAAAATACCAACTTAGTTTCGAAAAATCCACGGGAAAATCACGAGCGCGGGAAAACACTCGGATTCGAAAAACGACTCCCGATTTACCTTGAATTAATTACCCAAGATTAATTCAACAGTAAATCACGGTAAATAGACTTTTACAGTCCGGTAAAAATCCAAAATTTTTACCCGGGCTGTTACAGTATATATATACATAATAATTCTATTACCTTTGGAGAATAATTCCTGAAAGTATATACATAGTACATAACTAAAAATATTTTGGCATATTATTATTAAGGTAATTATGAAATGAAATATATCTTCTGAAATTAATGTACGGTAAATTCCTTTGACATACTATGGATAAGAACCTGCATAATTATTTTCAAAGGAAATTATATTATGGTAAGTAATCCTTATGAAAATTATTTTGGGAAAAGTATAATTAATTTATGAAAATATTTTGAAAAGAGTTTTAATTAAAGTATGGTACTGAAATTATATTCGGATATACGTACGGGATAATATTTTTGGTAAAAGATGATAATAAAGGATAAGAACCGGGATGGGTTTAATTTACAATTTATGGCATCATAGCATACCGATTATGTGCATTTATGTGGGCATGTTGTTTTGTTGTATAGGTTTTGATATCGGGCAGTTTCCCGAGGAGCCGGCTTTGGACCGGTCGTTATTTTCAGAGTTGAGTAATCGGCCAAGGTGAGGATGGATAACCCTTGATATGTGCCTGTAATATTGTGTGTGATTTGTTGTTTGATTGAACTACTGAGATGATCCTTGATATTTATTTGACTGCGATGGTTATTGTTGTTGCTGTTGTTGGACTGTGTTGTTGGTCTTGTGGAAATTGTGGATGATTGTTGAACTGTTAATTGTGAATAATTGGAGTTATGAGATTGTTGATTGGTTGGGTCTGTGGATTAACTTGTGATAATGGAAAGTTGAATAACTTGAGAAAAAGAATATTGGAAATTGTGATGATATATATTATTGTTGGTTACTTGATGATATGGATTGTTGATGTTGGTTCTGAGTGTGATTCGCTGATATTGTCCTGCTTGATTGAACTGTTGTGTTGACTGTTAATGGTTTCTTGGATACTGTGTTGTAATTGATGTTGGATTGAGAGTAATTGATGCTATGAAACTGTTGATGGAGTGGTCTGTTGTATAACTTGAGTTAGTAGGAAGTTAGAAAATTGGAATAAACTGTGATATGGATAATTGGGAAAAAGGAAAAATGGAAATTGGAAGTTGATTTGAGATGGTGATTTTATTGTCACGTGGTAAGTAGAGGTACGACCGGATGGTTTAAGACTATTTTGTGGTGGCCATGACCTGGGTTACTTGTGATAAGCATGTCTATGCTTGGGAGGTCTATCCCGTGATTATATTTGGGATGTCTATCCCTGGGTTACTATTTTTGGGATGTCGATCCCTGGGCTCTCTTGGATTTGGTCTGGCACCCGAAATATGTTGATAACCAGGTCTGACCCCTAGTTTATCTGTGACGAGGCCCGGAAAGATAAAATTGGAAATTGGATTTTTGTATAATTCTTTTTGGGTCTTGGACCAGTTTTGGGTCGAGTCTTTTGGATTGTTTTATTTTGGCTGTTATGCCTGTGTTTTCGACTTGAGTAACTTATAGTGTTGCATATTGATCGTCTATCCATGGTTGTGAGCACTTCAGACTCACCCTCACCTGTGGGCTTTCATCCCGTAGGTTGAGTTATTTGTGGTTCAGGTTTGATGCATTCCAGACAGGCTGCAGCGTTATCCCTTGGACAGGACTCGGATCCATAGTTTGCATCAGTATCGCATACAGTGTCTTTGTGAGTTATTAAGTCTTCCGCTGTGCTACTTATTGTTATTGTTGGGCCATGGGCCGATTGTGATGTTATTGATGTTTGTATTTTGGGCTGTTGAGCCAGAATTACTGATGTATACACGGTATGCTGGGTTTGTTTGGCCAGGTCGTTACAGTTCCGGCACGTGTTTACTGTGTATGGTAAATACGGGTTGGGGCGTTTGATTTTGGTAGCGGAGCGGGCCTTAGGTCTTGTTGGGTAGTCCTTGTGTGTTTGTTGTTCTTGTTTGTATAGTTCGCTCCATTTGTTTATTATTTTATATCATTTAGTTAGTGCAATATGGATCCAGTCAAGGGACGCCAGCTGTCGCAGAACATTTACATAAGAGGTAATTGATGCCATAAATAAGCGGAAATATAAATATTATTAATATTTCTAATATTACTATTACAAACATTAAAATTACATTATTATTATAAAAAAATAATACATTCATCTCCTTGGAACAATGTTGACCCTGAAGCTATTGGGGTCATTGTTGATGTTGACCCTGATGCTGTCGTTCCACGAGAACCACATGCCGCCTGCGTTGTTCTGGCCAGGAAGCTCGAACTGGTTTGCTGCAAGGAACCGAAGTGGGATGAGACCGTGATCGTCTTCAGGCTGCCACTGGGTCTCCGTGAGAAGAACCATGATGGGCTTGTACTGGTTCTTCAGGTCCCTCAGGGTACGCGAGAACTGCTGGGAACGCCTAGCGTCTCCTCTGCAGTTCCACACCAGTAGTCAGGCCTTTGGCCAAGTTGGGGGTAACCGAGTGACTCTGGGCATGCTCTGGGCCGTCATCGAGAGCTGGTAGTAGGTGCCTTGATCCAGGAAATGGCAAGTGGGCTCTAGGTTGAATTCCTGAAGTCTTTCAGAATTGAAAAACATGACGAAATTTGCCGAGCCATAGAAGGAGGTCCTCAGAGTGCCTTGGTCCTCTAGGAAGAACGTCTCTTCCAAGGGAGTGACGAAGAATCTGGACGAGTAGAGTTCATCGACGAAGACCAGACAGGGCATTCTGCTGAGCTCGTTCGGTAGTTCCTCTGGACGCTCGTTGATCATACTGTAGGACAGCCGGTTTCTTCTGCCTAGGCTGGCACCTTCGACGAAGAAGATGGATGATGGAGCAGGCATTCTGTCTGGGCGAGTTATGTGTTTTCTTTCTGAATGTGTTTTGTGTTTGGTTTTTCTAAATGTGTTTCACAAAACTTGCTTTCAAATGCTTTTGATGATCTGCTTCTCACCGCACTGTCTTTTATACTCCTATGGGGACTGTGATTACCGTTTTGTTTTTCAAAGTTTAGACCCTACCTATCCCCGGGAAAGTCTAACGGATTTTTCGGTGATGGGAAAAGCAGATTCCCTTCACAAAGCTCCAAATCGTTTTCGATCTTCAAGATTTTGCTTTTTGAAAATTTTGCCGTTGCCTCATTTATTACTTCATCACTTTATATGTTTTTCGGGCTACAAACACAAGTGTTTTTCAGCTCTTTTCCTTCTCACGATTTTCTATCGCCTTGGCTACCTTGCTTTATTTTTTTTATGACTCTTTCTTGCATCTTTTATCACATGCATCCGTGATCGTTGTGGCTAGATTGATGGGACCATACCTCGAGTAGAGCGCATGTGCGACAAGCTTACACCTGTTCGGTCATCATGGAGGGATACAAGACTTGACAGACGTTTTTGGCTCAAGCGGAATTTGTGAACAAGTGGATGTCGTTTCTTTCGAGGGACACAGGACGTGCTCGTGATCATCGCCTTGCGAGTTAACGGACGTCTTTTTCATGAGGGAAACCGATGTCACCGTTAGCTGTGCAAGTCACGTTTCTCGGGATCGGGGATGTTTACGATCGAACTAGAGCACCGAACATGAAAACATGTTTTGTTTTAACTTCTTTATGTTTTGGTTTTGATAAACGAATTTTGTTTTTAATTTCTTTATGTTTGATTTATATTTTTATTGTTGATTTTTTGTTTTGGTTTGAGATGTTTTGTTTATCTGTTTAACACGAGATTTTGTAACATAAGAGTTTTGATTTAAAAAAAAACATTTTATTTATTCATAATAATTTTACAACGGAGAAGAAGTACTCTATTGAGTTACATGCTTCTCAAGGTCTTTTACAAGTTTTTGGATGTTTTTGATGTGGGGAAAGAGTTCCGTACACGCCTGTTCGATCTGCATCACCGCCGAGTTGACCTTCCTCAGTGAGGCATCCAGCAGCGTCAGCGTCTGCTACGGAGTGCTGCTTTCAGCAGTTGCCCTGCCCTTCCTATCCTCAGCTTTCTTGTTGGCACGCTTCTTTTGCCGTCTGCTGGAGACGACCATGTGCTCTTTCAGACCGATGATGTTTGTCTTGAAGCGCTTCTTTGGCGGTTCTTCATCGGATCTTGTTGAGATTTTTCCGTGGATTTTTCGGGCCTAAGTCGGTATTTTTCGGGTCCCAGAATCCTCAGAAAATTCACACCGGAAAAATAACTAAGTGAGTGTATCAGTTATTTTCTGGTCCGGTCGGGACACGACTGCGTGATTGAGTCACGCAACCGCCTTCTTCCTGTGAAGCTTGTGAAACCTCACCTGTGTACCCATGACTCTGCCTTTCTTTTCCCTGCACGCTTTCATCTGCAAAAAAAAAACACTGCCTACACCATTTTCTTCTCTACCAAAATCTTCCCTGCAAAAAAAAAACTAAACAACACACACAAATCAAAACAACCACCACATACACACCACCGGCCACAATCACCCACTACCGCAGCACCAGCACCACCACCACCCGAAGTCGCCGCCCACCTCCTCTTCATCCTCCTCTCTTTTTTTCCTTCGCCAGCTCGCCTCCACGAAGACCACCACTAAGTCACGCCGTCGCCCACTTCATGGTACAGCCGCCCGCCGCGACCAGTTCTCTTCCTCCTCCCTGCGACGAGGCCAGCAGCGTCGCCGACGAAGCAGTAGCTCGTCCGCAGCCGCGTCGTTGCCCGTCTCCTCACTGCAGATCGCCAAGGCCACGTCGCTAGACCGATCTCTACCACCTGCTGCCTCGCCGCCCTTGCTCCCTCGCTCGCCGCCGCCTGCAAGCAACCACGACAGTGACCTCTCTCACACCGCCGTACGTGTTTGCATCGCCGATGCACTGACATGTCCACCAGCAGCCGAGCGCCGCCCACCTGCACCTTCTTTCACCTCGCCTCGCGTGCTCCGTCGCCGTCCTCGTCCATTCGTCGCCGCCGCTGCATCTCCCAAGGTGAGCTTGGGAAGAGATGACCCGGATGTGGGTCACGGGGCGGGTTGACCCGGCTTGAATGGTTATGGGTTTGGGTAGGGTTTTGGCTGTTGGGTTGTGATTGTGGGCTTGTGTTTGAGGTTTGGGTTTTGGAGTTTGGGTTTGAGCTGATGGGCTGATGGTTTGGTTTGGGCTTGCTGCGTGGGCTTGTGCTTGGGCTGAGCCTGGGCCTGAGCTTATTTAGCAGACCAGGCCTAACCCTTAGGCCGAGTCCGACTTTAATATAAAATAAATAAATAAATATAATAATAATAATAATAATAATAATAATAATAATAATAGGAGTATATAATCTGGAAAAAAATATATATTATGGGTTATATATTTTCTGGAAATAAATAATTATCGTGAAATAATATTTTTTTAAGAAATTGTGATATGATGTATATCATTTAAAAATTATTATGTGGTAATTAATTTTGATATGTAAATTACGGAGATGTTTTTAAAAATATATATATATATATATATATATGTATATATATACATAATAATTCTATTACCTTTGGAGAATAATTCCTGAAAGTATATACATAGTACATAACTAAAAATATTTTGGCATATTATTATTAAGGTAATTATGAAATCAAATATATCTTCTGAAATTAATGTACGATAAATACCTTTGACATACTATGGATAAGAACATGCATAATTATTTTCAAAGGAAATTATATTATGGTAAGTAATCCTTATGAAAATTATTTTGGGAAAAGTATAATTAATTTATGAAAGTATTTTGAAAAGAGTTTTAATTATAGTATGGTACCGAAATTATATTCGGATATACGTACGGGATAATATTTTCGGTAAAAGATGATAATAAAGGATATGAACCGGGATGGGTTTAATTTACAATTTATGGCATCATAGCATACCGATTATGTGCATTTATGTGGGCATGTTGTTTAGTTGTATAGGTTTTGATATCGGGCAGTTTTTCGAGGAGCCGGCTTTGGACCGGTCGTTATTTTCAGAGTTGAGTAATCGGCCAAGGTGAGGATGGATAACCCTTGATATGTGCTTGTAATACTGTGTGTGATTTGTTGTTTGATTGAACTACTGAGATGATCCTTGATAGTTATTTGACTGCGATGGTTATTGTTGTTGCTGTTGTTGGACTGTGTTGTTGGACTTGTGGAAATTGTGGATAATTATTGAACTGTTAATTGTGAATAATTGGAGTTATGAGATTGTTGATTGGTTGGGTCTGTGGATTAACTTGTGATAATAGAAAGTTGAATAACTTGAGAAAACGAATATTGAAAATTGTGATGATATATATTATTGTTGGTTGCTTGATGATATGGATTGTTGATGTTGGTTCTGAGTGTGATTCGCTGATATTGTCCTGCTTGATTGAACTGCTGTGTTGACTGTTAATGGTTTCTTGGATACTGTGTTGTGATTGATGTTGGATTGAGAGTAATTAATGCTATGAAACTGTTGATGGAGTGGTCTGTTGTATAACTTGAGTTAGTAGGAAGTTAGAAAATTGGAATAAACTGTGATATGGATAATTAAGAAAAAGGAAAATTGGAAATTGGAAGTTGATTTGAGATGGTGATTTTATTGTCACGTGGTAAGTAGAGGTACAACCGGATGGTTTAAGACTGTTTTGTGGTGGCCATGACCTGGTTACCTGTGATAAGCATGTCTATGCTTAGGATGTCTATCCCGTGATTATATTTGGGATGTCTATCCCTGGGTTATTATTTTTGGGATGTCGATCCCTGGGCTCTCTTGGATTTGGTCTGGCACCCGAAATATGTTGATAACGAGGTCTGACCCCTAGCTTATCCGTGACGGGGCCCGAAAAGATAAAATTGGAAATTGGATTTTTGTTTAATTCTTTTTGGGTCTTGGATTAGTTTTGGGTCGAGTCTTTTGGATTGTTTTATTTTGGCTGTTATGCCTGTGTTTTCGACTTGAGTAACTTATAGTGTTGCATATTGATCGTCTATCCATGGTTGTGAGCACTTCGGACTCACCCCTCACCTGCGGGCTTTCATCCCGTAGGTTGAGTTATTTGTGGTTCAGGTTTGATGCATTCCAGACAGGCTGCGGCGTTATCCCTTGGACAAGACTCGGATCCATAGTTTGGATCAGTGTCGCATACAGTGTCTTTGTGAGTTATTAAGTCTTCCGCTGTGCTACTTATTGTTATTGTTGGGCCTTGGGCCGGTTATGATGTTGATGTTTGTATTTCTGTTAAGCCAGAATTACTGATGTATACACTATATGCTGGGTTTGTTTGGTCAAGTCGTTACAGTTCTGGCACGTGTTTACTGTGGACGGTAAATACGGGTCAGGGCGTTTCAAAAAGAGACAAAAAAAAATGGTAAGAAATGGGAATAAAATCAGGAATTAAATTGATTTGGGTGGGTTCTTTTTCTTTCTCAGACCGTATTGGGCAAACCGGGAATAAAATCGGGTCAACCAACCAGTACTTCAAATTTAAAATCGGATAACAATTTTTTTATTTTTTTGAAATTAAAATTCTGGGAAAAAGTAGGTCCCACTTCTTTTTGACTATGTGGTCCAATAAAAATCCGTCATGTGTCAAGAGTGTTAGTGTAATATGCCCAAAAGCCAATCATGGATGATTATTTATAGTCATGTATACACATTAAGGTTATTCCAATAAGTATCATTTATGAGATAAACGCTTGCACATACTTATAACCCTAGAATATTTCATATTCTTAATTGTCCCTAGTCGATTATTATTATGGATGGGTTGTAATAATAAATTAAGACTAGCGTATGTTGAGAATTGCATATGTGATATGAATTCTACATACGGGTACAAGTTGGAGAACTTGTGGACTCGACCGACCCACATAAGAACCCTACATGAAATGTTATATGTATGTCATTAGTGGTTCTTATAGATGTATTGTCCTCCGACCTGAGATCGTCAAGGTATCCAACATATGAATCATGTACTTTGATATTATTCCTAGTCATCCGTAACTGGGTGGACATAAGGGTAATCATTGGGTATATGATGATTATGTCGTGGGTTTTGATTGATCAAGAGGGGATTCGTCCGACCCATATAACGGGTATATTATCGGATGGTTTCTTGATAGAGTTGAACTGTTAAATGCATGGCCATGCTCGGATAGGTGATATGGTGATATCACGGGTATCCGTTTTATACAGTTATCTCGGGGATCAAGAAACATAGATTAAACATATACGGGATTGGCATATTCCATGTCTCGTGTTTGATCTTGATGATGGGATGAAAGGACGATGACATGTTCCGAGGCATAGAGAATCAGTACTGATCTTGTCGTTCGGGTAGCAATGATGTGTTGCTAGACGCCGCTCTTTGCTTATAATTGTAAAATGAGTTTTTACAATTATTGCCGGACGTTACAAGTGCCTACAGGGTCACACACATAGAACCGTTGATTCGAGCAGGTGGTTGAACCGTGGTTGGACCATGGTTGGACCGGGTGTGGTTGGACCGTGGTTGGACCATGGTTGAACCAAGGTCATTTTTGGGTGGTTGGTTTGCTGAATGTCAGCATAATTGAGCCCCTTTAAGTGCTGTGATGAGTTGGTGTGTTTTGGCTTTTAGTGGGTAACATGATTATGTGGATGCATTATCATAATGCTACTTTTGGTCCACCATGTTTGCCATTAGGCCAAGGCTTTTGTTGAGTGGGTTTAGTGTGTAATGATCAGATCATTCCCTCCCCACTCTCACATTTTGCTTCTGCAAAATTCAGAGAAAACACCACACACACCTCTTCTTCATTCTTTGTGAAAGAAAGAAGATAACCATACACACAAACACCACAAAGTTGTTGCTCCCGGTTTACTCTTGCTAGCACATCAGTCCGGGGGAGCTCGAGGCTTGACTCGTGTGACGATTCCAAGCCGGTCACGGTTCGTGTGGATACCGTAGAGGGGCGAGGCTTTTTTCTGGCTCTAGCTGATTCGGTTACACAAGTTAGGTGAGAGATCCTAACCTTCCAGGTATGTAAAAATTGTTATACGGTTTATGCATGCTTCACTTGGTTCTTGGTTGAGTTTTCTTGTTTCCGCTGCATATTGTGCTTGTTATGAGTGTCATAATAGCTCTAGGGAAACTTACAAAGAGGACCCGGGCAGATGGCCACGTCATCGCCCGGGCTACCCGAGGTAAAAAAAAGGACAAAATTCTAAACCCGGGATATACAAAAGGGACAGAAAAACTCCCATATATACAAACAAGACAAACGCCCAGGGGCCTAAAAAGGTGCTTGACCCATAGATGTTTCATACAAACTAAAATAGTGGGCTTCATTACTTTTTACCCCCTTGTACTTTCGGTCAAACTAGGATCACCCCCCAGAAAAAAATCGGAATTTGACCCTTTAAACTTTTGAATTCCGCATTTCACCTCTTTTAGTTGGACCGATTCTGTTTCCGTTATTAGGATTAACGAAACTCATGGATGAACGACACGTGGCAATATCTTGTCCATTCAAAAATTTCTTTATTTTTTACAAAATTAGAACAAATTTTTTTTTTGCAAAACATAATGTTTATTTTGAAAAATAGTAACAAGTAATAAATACACAGGATTTTTTTTAGGAAGAGAAAAGCAGTAAAAGAAAATGATGAGGGTTTTCGCTAAAAGAAAATGATTATATAATCCTCCTTTTCTAATTAATCCTCCCCTTAATATTCTCTAAATGTCTTCAAAACAAAAACTTTTCTAAGAAAAATTAAAACAACTCCTACCACCACCACCACCACCACCATCTTCTCCACCGCCGCCACCACCACCAAATCTTATTGTTTGCTACTTGCTGATCATTTGATAATGATAATCATGCCATTGATGATGTGATTATTGTGATGCCATGTCAAGAACTACGTGGGCTTTGAACCCGATTGTCGGGGTGCGTAGGTGGTTTCCAGTGGTGGAGACTCAAGCCTAAATATTTTTATTTTTCCTTTTTATTCTGAAACTTCTTCTCCTTCCCCTCCAATTCAATTTTATTATTTTTATGTGACTTGTTTCCACACAACGCACACTTGCACAAGGCATATATGAGTTCTTCAATTGCACAAGGTTTCGACCCAACATGGATGTGTGCCTAACACCTTCCCATCCATGACGAACCCCCGATCCCATGTCTTTGGTTCGTCATGACCGGTTGCCTAAAGGAGTCATTCAAAGGTTTTTCCCAAGTTTTGTCCTTAATAAAATTTAGGTGGCGACTCCATTGACATGGGATTGACCCAAGGAGGAAGGTGAAAGGAATAGGTGAGAAGGCTCAATGAACTTTTGGTCGGATTCTCACAGTTGGACAAAAACCAGATGATGCAGAACAAGCCTCTACTTCAAGAAATATTCACATAAAAGTGAAAGCACTTAGAGGACTCTCTATTGATGCTATACTTGGTGATATATCCAGAGGTGTAACCACAAGATCATCTATATGAAACATAAATTCGCATCTAGCATTCCTGTCACAAGTGGAACCCAAAAATACGAGTGATGCTATTCTTGATGAAAATTGGGTCAACGCTATGCAAGAAGAGCTCAATCAATTCCAAAGAAGTGATGTGTGGGAGCTGGTACCTAAACCTTCAAAAAATCTTGTCATTGGAACAAAATGGGTGTTCAGAAATAAGCTTGATGAATTCGGTATAGTGGTTAGAAACAAAGCAAGGTTAGTTGCTCAAGGGTATAATCAAGAAGAAGGTATTGATTATGATGACACTTTTGCACCTATTGCTAGATTAGAATCCATTCGTATGTTGCTTGCATTTGCTTCATTTAGATCATTTTAAATTATATCAAATGGATGTCAAAAGTGCATATTTAAATGGGCTCATATTGGAGGAAGTCTATGTTGAACAACCACCCGGTTTTGAAAGTTCTGAACATTGTGATTAAGTGTACAAACTTAAGAAAGCTTTGCATGGACTTAAACATGCACCTAAAGTATGGTATGATGGACTAAGTTCCTATCTTGTCTCAAATGACTTTCAAAGAGGTAAAGTTGATTCAACATTATTTGTCAAAGTAAGAAATAATGATGTGATCATAGTGCAAATTTATGTTGATGATATCTTGTTTGGTGCTACTAGTGATTCCTTTTGTAAGAAATTTGAGAAGCTCATGCATAGTGAATTTGAGATGAGTATGATAGGTGAACTCACATACTTTCTGGGATTTCAAGTGAAACAACTTGATGGTGGCATCTTCATAAACCAAGCTAAGGATATCCGAGAGCTACTGAAAAGATATGGTATGGATGCAACCAAACCGAGTCCCTCACCTATGAGCACTACTACCAAACTTGACAAAGATGAAAATGGTAAAGATGTTGACATTAAAATATATAGAGGTATGATTGGAAGCCTTCTATACCTCACTACCACTAGATCTGACATCATGTTTAGTGTATGTTTATGTACTCGATTCCATTCCTGTCCTAAAGAGTCCCATCTTAAAGCTATTAAGCGCATCTTCAAGTACTTAAAAGGGACACCTTCTTTAGGTTTATGGTATCCCAAAGTCGATGCTTTTATCTTGGTAAGCTACACTGATGCTGATTTTGTAGAATGTACATTAGACAGGAAAAGCACAAGTGGAACTTGTTAATTTCTTGGACAATCTCTTGTGTCTTGGTCAAGTAAAAAGCAAAATTCGGTTGCAACATCAACCACAGAAGCTGATTATATTGCAGCTGGTGCATGTTATGCACAAGTCCTATGGATGAAACAAACCTATCTGATTATGGACTAATATTTAACTATGTGCCTATTTATTGTGATAGTTTCAGTGCAATTAATCTGACTAAAAATCCAGTACAACACTTTTGCACCAAGCACATCGAAGTTAGACATCATTTCATCCGACATCATGTGTCGAAGAAAGATGTGGCTATCGAGTTTGTCAAGACTGAGAATCAACTTGCTGACATCTTTACAAAGCCACTCAAGGAGAAACAATTCACAAAAAATAAGACTTGAACTGGGCATGTGTAATCTACCTTAAAGTCTGTAAGATAATCTGGTTGTTGCATAAACCATATTTGTCTATGTGTTTTTATACATGTTCATGCATCATTACACTTTAGTTTATTGCATTTATGACACTTGCACACAAACACTATGCAAACATGCAAATAAGGATATGTTCAAAGGAATTCAAGTCATCAGATGAGGCAAGTGGCAAATTTGGAGAAGATCTGGTTCCAAATGAAACTATCCGTCAGTTAACGAAGATGTGGTTTTTTAAAAAACCATCTGCCTGGTGTTAGTGGATACCCGAACCCGTGATCTTCTCTCTTTCTTCCATTATTCAAATTCTCACCCAATACTCTCTCTCTCTCTGAAACTCTCCTAAAAACACACAAACTCTCTTAAATCAAATACAAAAATCCTAAAACACCGAGTCTCTCAAACTTTCAAACTTGAAGACATACTCCGACAAGGGAGACTCTACTGAAGAAGCCAAAACACCAAAATCGACTAAACCTACAAAAAAAAACACCTTCACCAACACAGAAACATATTATCATATCGAAGCACTCCATGAAAACACAAACTCAATCTACTTCAAAGAAAACTTTAGAAAAGAAGAAGCAGGTTAGATTTGACATCAACGAAGAAGACTGCTGCGGAAAATCTGAAGAAATTCAAGGCTGACGAGTTGATGAGGGTGAAAATTGAAAAAGACAAGGAGATTCAGAGGTCAGATTCCAGCAAATCAAAGGCTACTAGGATAGCAATAGAGAGAATCTATGATCCGAAATATGGTAGACATGATTTTGTTCCATCTAAAGAGAAACACATTGGTGTGAGGGTGTTATATGAGGTAGAAGAGTGGGCTGTAGAGAATACACAGGGAGCGTGTAAACAGCTCTCTAATACACCAAATGTTGAAGAAATCAATTCTGTTTCATCCAGCATTATGAAGCTGTTTGGTGAAGTTAGTGAAAGAGCCGCTCGTGAATACTTTCTTCGTATTTTGAGACCAGTGGTACTAGGCAGTGAAGGAGGTCCATCTGGTTACATTATGGATGCTGATTTAGCTGAGAAAGAGAAGGAGCTGGGTTCCAGGCAAAAACATTTTGAGGAGAAAATGCAAAATCTCAGAGATATGGTTGCTGTAGAAACCAAACCCTCTGAAAGGAGTCTATCACTGAACAATTGACGACACCTCTACAGAGATGGGCACAAGGAATCACGTTTGATCCTGAGGGTTCTTGGAATGTTGCTGTAGCCTCGTTGGACCCATACTTTGTATTCAGAACTCTTAGTGAGGCAGAAGTTGAAGTTCTGATAGAGAATCCTGGTACTGCCAGAATTCTACCTAAGAAGCCTATGGCAAGAGAAATTGACCCTCTCATACATGTCATTTTTAGTAAATTTGAAAAGCTGGGGTCAAATGAAGAAAAATGGTTTCTGACAAAGCTAATCAAAGAACTCACACTTGTTGCTGGAAGTGTGTTGGCTAAAGATTCAGAGAAAGATTTGGTTACTGAAAAGACTAAATCTCTGGCAGAAACTGAAACTGCTGAGAAGGATGTGATAGATGGTGAAACTGTTCTTGCTGCACAACAAGATGTGCCTATTGAAGGTTCTAAAAAGGCTAGCCGAGATGGTCTCATAGCCTTAGAGATTCTGAAGATTGCTGAAAGTGTAGAGAAAGATGCTTTAAAGCTGAATGAAGATCTGGTTGTGGAGAAACCAGATGAGGTGGAGAACAGTGTAGGAAAAGAGACTGATGATGAGTCTGTTTCAGATAATGAGAAAGAGCTGGAGAAGCTATCTCAAAAATCTGTGTCTTCTCACAAGACTGATGTTCCAAAGAAGCAAAAGAGATCTGATGTGGTTTATGGAAAAACCAAAACTTCTGAAATAAGGAAGCCGAGTGCTCATCTCTTTGAAAGTGAGATTGTAAGGCAGACTGGAAAGAAACAGAAGCAGGACACTGGAGTTCACTTGATTGATTCTGACTCTCACGAGGAAATGGCAGAGGCAAAAACTCCCAAGAAAAAAAACTCAAGGGAAATGATTCTGAGAAGAGCGCAAACTACAAGTCAGTTGAGGCTGATCTGGTTGCTGAAGAACTAGAACTAGAAGAAAATCCTACAAATTATCTCATTGCAAAATTCTACTCTAATGATGAACAAAAAAAGGAGAATGATGATGAAAATATTGATTCTGAGGAACACGATGGTGATGAGGAAGAGAAAGAAGAAGATGGAGAAGAAGAAAAAGAGGATGAAGAAAATGATGAAGAAGTTGAGGAAGAACACGATGTTGAAGAAGCTGAACAAGAAGAAGAAGAGGATGCCAAGGATCTTAATGATGAGGATCAGGAATCCAATGAAGAAAAGGAAGAGGAAGAAGAAGAGGATCCCGGGCCCCAAAGAAAAAAACCAAGACAAGTGCCAAGACCAAACCTGATGAGTTAGTAAAGAAAGAGGATGGGTCAAAGAAGTTCAAGACACTCACTAAAGACTACAATGTCGTCTTAGAAGATTTTGAAGCTCTCGGAGTCACTCCTATTCTGAAGCATTTCAAGCTTGATTATCTGGCCATATTAAAGACTCAAACTGATGAAGGCATTGTGGTTGGATTCTACAAGAACTTGCGCATCAAGATGGACAAGAATGAAGAGGTCAAATATCTTGTGAGTACAGTTTGGGCTAAGAAAGGCATTCTCAAGCATTATAACACCAAATCTGGGATTAAGGTGAATATCAAAGGAGCTCCTTCTTGCAATCGACAATCAAGGTTGGTGTATGAATCTGCCAAGAAAGGAGAATATCAGCACTCAACTCCTCTTGCTCGAGCCTTGATGTCATGCTCACAAGAGTGATATTGCCAAGACCTTGGCATCTGACGGATATTAAGAATGTTGACCTATGGTTAATTATGTGTCTACTGGAGAAGAGCTATATCTGCTGGTCATATCAAATACTTCATCACATGGCCCTTTACCAATCTAGAAGTCATGGACACTTGGTCACTCTGATTGTTAAACGATTTGGTGTGAAATCACCAAAATCAGCCACTCTTCCGCAAATTGCGCCAATCGATCGTAGATCCTTGTCCAACATGAGCATCAAAATTGGCATGAATGGTAAATATGAAGTGACTCGTGCTGGGGCAAATGCTAAGGAAATTCAGTTGGATGATCTGAGTACTCGTCTAACCCTTTTAGAGACAAATATATATTTGTTATGAGGTAAGAGATCTCAGGACATACATGATGGAACAGTTTGAACTAGTTATTTCCCGATTCCCTCCTCAAGTAACCTCTGATGATTCAAGCTTTTTAGATCTAATGCCATAGGATTCATGCATTGCACTCTAGTTCCTAATATTTTGGTACTTTGCATCATCTTTACTGTTTCTGGATATTTGCTATCCCTCTAGATGTTATGTTTTTGTTCTGGATGTTATTATCTTTTGGTATTATATCTTTTTCTGTGTTGTTCCTCAAGAAATTACCCCTTTTATGTTGATGCCAAAAAGGGGAGAAATTTGTCTATGTTGATTTTGTGCATGAACAAGGTGAATGTGGTTATTGTAAAAACCATATCCTCGATTAGTCTAACTGTGTTTTATGCAGGAAGTGTGGATGTGCAAAATCTGGTTCTTATTGAAACTACACTTTTGGCTGCGATATAGTTTGTGTGAAAACCACAATTATGAATGCTGCGCTTACTCTATTATACATGTTTGACTAATCCTTTGTGCAGCAAACGAAAACCAAAAGGGGAGGTTTCGGTTATAAAAAGCCGAGATAAAATTCAAAATGATATTTTTTAGGCTTATATCGGTCAATAGTTGTTATTACTTGTGATTTACCTTGTTGAATTGCAAAAATATTTTAGAAAGGGGAGCAACAATTCAGGAGGAGTTATTTTAAAACCTTTATAAAATCCTTTAAACGCTTGTTGCAAAATAAAATCAACACCAATTTGTCATCATAAAAAGGGGGAGAGATTGTTGGCCTAAATCCCCCTTCAATGATTAATCTGTAATTTAGTGAATTTTGATGACGAACAAAGTATAAGTGTGCCTTGAGTTTTGGCTAGTGTTGATTTCAGCTTATAGGATGAAATATGGTTTCTGAACAACCATATCGCAACCACACCAGAAGGTTTCTGCGCAACCATATCTAGAGCTGTCATTTTCACCTTTTCCAGCAACTTGCGTGTGGTTCTGCAAGCAATTAAAACCCACTTCCAACGGTCTGGATTCTTGAGCAAGTTAGAGAGAAGACTTCAGAGATGATCAGTGTACATTATTGCTCAACTCCCACCTAACTCATAATGGAGGATAAAAATTTTCCATTTATAGAAATACTTTGCTATCAAGAGAGCTGACAAGGCGCAATGGTCCCAATCTTGAGACAATAATGAACTAAAGTCAACTTGGAGTTCATAGAGCCGTTGCAGCAGCTTTCCCCCCAACTCTGATTCTATAACGGAGGATTAAAAACACAACTGAAGATCCATCCCAGCCAGTAGTAGAAATTTGAGTTCATACTTGTGCTTACGATTGTTCAAAGATATGGTTTTTCTGGTCTAAGTTTTAAAAACAAAAATACTCAAAGTTTATAAGCAAAGCTTGGTTTAGTTTTGCTGGGATCTCAAGTCTAGGATTAGATTTGAGGGTAGGTTCGAGCTCAGCCTATAAAAGCTTGTAAAGGTTAAATCTTAGCCTAGAAAAGCTTGTGTTGTAAAGGTTTGGGTCGAACCTGTAAAAACCTAAGTTTTTAGTGTGACTGTTTGAAATCTTAAAGAAAGAAATCTTTATGTAGTGGAAGTACCTGGTGAGGGAGAACCATTATAAATCGCTTGTATCTACTGCCTCTTACTCTCTCTACTTGTTATTTGCTTTAGAATTTCTTTCGAAGCTTGTTAAGATCTGGTTTCACAGAAACCATATCTTCCTGTGCGAAAAAGTTTAAAATCTTAATTCACCACCCCCACTCTTAGCCATTTCTGGGCCTAAAGAGATATGGTATAAATGCAACCAAATCAAGTCCTACGCCTATGAGTATTTCCAATAAATTTGACAAAGATGAAAATTGTAAAGAAGTTGATATCAAGATGTACAGAGGCATGATAGGTAGTCTTTTATATCTTATTGCCATCAGACAACATCATGTTTAGTGTGTGTTTATGTGCTCGATTTCAATCTTGTCCTAAAGAATCACATCTTAGAGCAATAAAGCGAATCTTTAAGTACTTGAAAGGCATACCATCATTAGGACTATGGTATCCCAAAGTCGATGTTTTACTTTGGCAAGCTATTTAGATGCTAACTTTGCAGGGTGCACTTTAGACAGAAAAAGTACAAGTGGAACTGGTTAATTACTTGGACAATCACTTATATCTTGGTCAAGCAAGAAGCTAAATTCGGTTGCTACGTCAACCATAGAAGCTAATGTTGCTGTTGGAACATGTTGTACTCAAGTCCTAGGGATGAAGCAAACCATATTCGATTATGACCTAATATTTAACTATGTGCCTATTTATTGTGATAGTTCATGTGCAATCAACTTGACCAAAAATCCTGTGCAACACTCTCGGACCAAGCACATTAAAGTTAGGCATCATTTTATCCGAGATCATGTGTTGAAAAAGATGTGGCCGTTGATTTTTTCAAGACTAAAAATCAACTTCCTAACATTTTTACAAAGCCACTCAAAGAGGAACAATTTACAAAAATCAGACTTAAACTGGACATGTGCAATCTACCTTGAAAATCTGTAAGTTAATCTGGTTGCTTCATAAACCATACTTTCATATGTTGGTCTTATGTGTTCATGCATACTCATACATTAGTATAGTACAATCATAACACTCACACACGATCACTGAGCATACTAGCAAAGGAGCACATCTTCAAGAGGAGTTTATATCATCAGAAAAGGCAAAAAGGCACAGGTGGAGAAAATCTGGTTTAAGGAGAAACCATTTATACAAATCCAGCAGTCATCTGGAAAGGAGATCTGATTTTTGGAAAAAACCATCTAGCAATGACAAAACGGTTAATGTTCATTTATTATTGAAAAAGAAGAAGGACTTGGTGGTTTATTTTCTGAATTGTTGGCGGAAGAAACTATACCATCTGAGGGTCCATAGAAGGATATTGTTGAGAAGGAGAAGGATATGTTGGCTGAGTTGGAGAAAGTTGCCTTTGAAACGCAAAATTTAAAAGGTCTGGTTGTTGGAGAAACCAGATACATGGCTAAAGAGGCAGAGGTGGAAGCTACTGTGGTTTCTGGAGAAACCATTGAGAAGCAGTTTGCACAAGCTCAGCCCGAGAAGGAGCAGGTCTCAAAGGAGCAGCTCTTAGACTTGAATGCTTCTTAGGAGAAAGATAAAGATGATGAGTTTGATGGGCTGACTATAATGAATGTTGTAAAGATTTTTGAGGAAGTAACAAACATAGTCCAATAGCCACCTGCTGATGATCTGGTTGGTGAAAAAGCAGTTGCTGAAGAAAGTGAAATTGATGGTGAAGACTTGGAGAAGGAGTTAGAAGAGAAATTAGAGGAAGTCAAAGCTGCAGAAAAGAGTAAATAAAGAAAGAGAGCTGATGAAGATAATGAAAAAATATGGTTTTCTAAAAAACATTAGTGCAGATTATTTCTAACATTATCGGAGTAGAGCTGAAGTTAAGAGAAGGGCACAATTAAGCATTTTGATGCTTCTTTTGGAAAGCCAACTAATGTTGATGGAGCACCTACCTATGCTGAACAGAGAAAACTTCTTTTTGAGAGCTCAACGATGTAAGGGAAATACAAGGACTTGTATCCAATGGTCAGAGCACTCATATACATGCTGACCATGATTGTTTTGCCACGACCACGGTACACAAAAACTATCAAAAGACAAAGCTAGTGATTATTGCTTAAGATGAGTTCTGTGTGCTATGCTAATCTTATCCTCCACCAGATGGCCACTTATAAGGAGCAATGTCGTGGTTTCCTAATCTTGTAAAGAGGTTTGGTTTGGTACCAACCAAATCTGATCTTCCCATTCGTACCGATTCTATTGACATGATATTTTTGCCTAAAATGGGAATGAAATTGAATATTGAGGAAGAATATGAGAACGAGAAGGGAGTCAGTGCAAACGATGCTAAGTATGACAGTAGCACCACTCGAATTTGCTTTGTGGAGAAAGATGTTCATGCTTTCTGCAAAAATTTTAAGATATTTGAAGATAATGCGACGAAAAAGCCTGATTAGATTATCTATGCTATGCGTTCAGTCGCTTCTGATGAAGAGTGAAACCTCTTCAAGATCTGATGCTCCTAGGTTCATGCATTACATCTAGGTTATATTATGTCATATATGGTTATGATACATGGTTTTTATCGTGGCTTCTATCTTTTGGATATTTATGCTTATATTCTGGATATTATGCTACTCTTTTGGATATTTGCTTCTACATGGATGACGGATATTATGTTCTTACATGTTGTGCTATTTTAGTTAATATCCTTTATTTGTTGATGCCAAAAGAGGGAGAAAATATGCATGTTGATCTTATGCAGGGAATGTGGTAAGGTTCCTGTCAAAACCATGAACCACACTTATGCTATTTTGATTATAATCCCTTTACGTTGATGCCAAAAGGGGGAGAAATATGTTTATGTTGATTTTTTGCAGGAACAATGCGAATATGGTTGTTATAAAAACCATATTTTCGATTAGTCTAACTATGTTTTATGCAAGGAGTGTGGATGTGCAAAATTTGGTTCTTATTATGTCTGCGATATGGTTTCTGGAAAAACCATACTTATAAATGTTGCGCTTACTCTATTACATATATTTGACTAATCCTTTATATAGCAAATGGAAACCAAAGGGGGAGGTTTTTGGCTATGAAAGCCGAGATAAAATTCACATGCATACCTTTAGACTAAGTTGAGCCAAAGTTTGTTATTTATTGAGATTTACCTTGTCGATTTACAAAATTGTTTTATATAGGGGGAGCATCAAAATAAGGGCAGCTTATAAACTGTTTATGAACATTTTCTAACCCTAGTTTTGAAGAAATCAACACGAGTTTGTCATCATTAAAAAGGGAGAGGTTGCTGGCCTAAACATGGACTAATCACTTCTTAAGCTTAATTTGTATAACTAACCATGTTTAGTGATGGTTTGGAATTAATTTTGATGATTAACAAACTGCTCGAAAAGAATGCTTCGTATATGTCTTGTGTCGATTAAGTTCGCAGGAGGAAGTATGGTTTCTGAAAAACCATACTACGAGCGGAGGAGGATGTATGGTTTCAGAAAAACCATATGTGCGAGCTGTCACTTTGAACTTTTCCAGCAACTTGCGTGTGGTCCTCCAGGCATTTAAATCCCACTTCCAATGTTCAGAATTGGTGAGAAAGTAAGAGGAAAGAGTCAAAAGAAGTGCAAAAAATATTTCTCTCTCATCTACCTTGAAGATGGTCCCCTTGGTGGTCCAAACTTGCAAAAAATAGAAACACTATATAACCATGGAGATGTAACTTGCTAAGTGGTCCTACAAGCAATTAAAACCCACTTCCAGTGGCCTGAATTATTGAACAAGAGAGAAGACTCCATGGATGATCAAATGACTTTATTACTTAACTCCTATCCAATTTATAATGGTGGTCCAAATTTTCCAATTATGGAAATACTTTGCATATCAAGGAGTTGACATGGCGAAATGGTCCCAATCTGAAGCAATAATGAACTAAAGTCAACTAAGGGATCCAAGTAACTGTTGTAAGACTTCCCCCTAAAATTCAGAAGTATATAAGAGGACTCACAACACTTCTGAAACTTGTTCCAGTCACTTCGAAAAGTTCTATGCTTTGAAGATACGGTTTTTGCAGGAACCAAACCTCTGAAAGATTCTATATTTCAAATTGAGCTTACCTTGTGAGAATCTTCTATGCTAAACCCTTTGTAAATACCTTTTGAATGAGTCACTCCTCAGGTTATCTTGTTGAGGTGATTATGAGCAAGACTTGGATTACTTTTGTTAGGAACTCAAAGCTGGGATTAGTTTTTACGGTAGGTTAGAAGCTTGAGCCTTGGAAAAAGCTTTGGTATAGGTTTGAGAGTTGAGCCTTAGAAAAACTCTTGTATAGGTTTGGGTTTAGCCTTTGTAAAAGTCTAGGTTAGAGAGTGAGCCTTGGGAAAACTCTTGTAAAGGTTAGAGCTAAGTCTGTAAAAGCTTGTAAAGGTTAGAGTTTAGTCTAGAAGAGCTTGGGTTTGTAAAGGTTAAGGTTGAACCCGAAAAAACCTAAGTTGTAGTGAGAGTGTTTGAAATCCTAAAGGAAGGAATCTTTAGGTAGTGGAGGTACCTAGTGAGGGAGAACCACTATAAATCGCTTGTGTCCACTTTCTCTTACTCTCTTTGCTTATCTCTTGCATCAAAAGTTTTATCGAAGCTTGATAAGATTTGATTTCACAGAAACCATATCTTTCAGTGCAAAAAGTTTTAAGATCTGGTTAAGTTCTATCGAAGCTTAATAAGATCTGGTTTCACAGAAACCATATCTACACTGACCTCTGATTCTCCTTGCCTTTTTCAATTTTCACTTTCATCAACTCGTCAGCCTTGAATTGCTTCAGACTTTCTGCAGCAGTCTTCTCCGTCGATGTCAAGTTTGTGCTGACCTGCTTCTTCTTCTTTTCTGGATTTTTCTTCAAAGAAGATTGAGGTTATATTTTCATGGAGGGTTTTGATATGATAACAGGTTTCAGTTTTGGTGAAGGTGTGTTCTTAGTGGCTTTGGTCGATTGTGGTGTTTTGACTTCTTTAGTAGAGTCTCGCTTGCCGGAGTATGTCTTCATGCTTGAGAATTTGAGAGACTAAGTGTCTTAGGGTTTTTCTGTGTTTGGTTTGAGATATTTTTGGAAGAGAGATAAACTCGGGTTTGTAAAGGAATTTCAGATAATGTAGGAGAGAGAGTGGCTCACGGGATATAGGGCACAATTTTAGTGCAATAACTTCTCCACTTCCTTTTGCTTCCTCTTGATTATACCTTTGAGCAACTAACCTTGCTTTGTTTCATACCACTATACCGGATTCATCAAGCTTGTTTCTGAACACCCATTTTGTTCCAATGACAAGATGTTCTGAAGGTCTAGGTACCAGCTTCCACACATCACATTTTTGGAATTGATTGAGCTCTTCTTGTATAGCATTGACCCAATTTTCATCAAGAATAGCATCACTCACATTTTTGGGTTCCACTTGTGACAAGAATGCAAGATGCGAATTTATGTTTCTCATAGATGATCTTCTGGTTACACCTCTGCATATATCTCCAAGTATAGCATCAGTAGAGAATCCTCTAGGTGCTTTCACTTTTCTGTGAATATTTCTTGAAGTAGAGGCTTGTTCTGCATCATCTGGTTTTTGTCCAACCAGACTGGACTGTGAGTTTGGTACCGATGGTAATTGTTGATCGTGAGATGAAGCTGGTGGTTCATCAACACTTAGACACTTACCAAACCATAACTCATAAGGTGTTTTTCCGATTAAAGGACACAAGGAAACCCTATTTAAAATATAGCATGTTGTACTCACACCCTCTGCCCAAAATTGTGTAGGTAACTTATGCTCATTTAGCATAGTTCTAGCCATTTCTTGCAGAGTTCGATTCTTCCTCTCAACTACCCCATTTTGTTGAGGTATTTTAGGAGTTGAAAAGGTGTGGACTATGCCATTTTGCTCACAGAAGTCACTGAAGGTTAGATTATCAAATTCTCCTCCATGATCACTTCTAATTTTAGAAATCTTATAGCCTTTTTCATTTTGGAATCTCTTAGTAAGAGACCTAAACTTAGAACAAGCGTGATCCTTGTGTGCTAAAAATAAAAACCCATGTAAATCTTGAATAATCATCAATAATAATGAACACATTTCTTTTATCACCAATGCTCATGGTTCTCATCGGACCAAATAAGTCCATATGCAGCAATTCTAGTGATCTAGATGTTGAAACAAAGTGCTTGGGTTTAAAGGAACTCTTAATCTGTTTACCAAGTTGACATGCCCTATAAGTCGTTTCTTTTTTATACTTCAGTTTGGGCAATCCTTTTACTAACTCCATGGTAGACAATTTTGAAATGAGGTCCAAGTTTGCATGACCAAGCCTTCGATGCCAAAGAGTAGGTGTTTCTGTTCTTACACTTAGACACTTAAGAATTGGGTTAGAAACATCATTGAAAGATATAGAATATATATTGCCTTTTTTGGTTCCAGTAAAATCCACATCTCCATTTTCAGAACATACTTAACATTTAGAACATTGAAATGTGATCTTATAACCGTTGTCACATAACTGACTGACACTTAACAGATTGTACTTAAGATTATCAACCAATAAAACATGTTCAATGGAGGGATTAGAACCAATATTACCAAACCCGAGAATCTGTTTTTTGCACTTGTCCCTAAAAGTCACTTTTCCTCGATCTTTCTTGACCAGGGATGAAAACATGGATGATTCTCCTGTCATATGTCTTAAGCAACTACTGTCAAGTATCCATTCATCCCTCATAATCTACAAGAAATGATTAGTTTTTAGGTACCCAAATTGCCTTGGGTCCTTCCTGGTTAGATTTGGTTCCTTTAGGAACCTATACATATCTCACATTTCTATTTGATTTCCTATAGTTACAATTTCTAACACCATGACCATTTCTGCCACAATAAAAGTAAGTAATAGGAGAAGCATCATATGCATATGTGTATTCTGTTCTTCTAGGAGAGTAACCATAGAACCATTTCTAGACTTATATGCATTCACATATGGTTTATTAAAAACCGGATTCTGTATCTAAGAACAATTTGATCTTGTCTTTACATTTCTCACAGAATGGTATGGCCTACTAGATGCCACATGAGGAGTATAAGATCCACCAGGTCCTCTCTCATAGGTCTGCACAGATTTACTTGGTTTGCTAAAAACCATATAAACAGCGTTTGGTTTGTATGGCATACCAGATCTAGCTATAACAAATTGCACAGACTAATTTGGTTTCTCAAAAACCACATGAGTAGCTCCTATTCCTTCTTTTTGCACAGAATGTCTTTGCTGTCCTCGCAATAGATTTAAATTATCTGTACCCTTTATGAACTTCTAAAAAGAACTATTAAGATCATCGACATTCTTCTTAAGCACCTCATTCTCTTTAGTTGTCTTCTCACTTATAGCCACATTTTTAGAGAATTCTACTTCAAGCTTGTCATAAATGCTTTTTCAGAAAAAGTTTTCAGTCTTAAGATTTTCACACTTTTTGAATGCAACAGAATGAGCATGTTCAAGTTTTTCATATGTAGCCTTATGAGCCTCAGAATCATACTCAAGTAAATCAATTTTCTTTTAAGCTCTTTATTCTTCTTAAATACTTTCTTATAGTTTTCATGCAAATCACAAAAAGCATCTTCAATTTCATCAAAGGTGCATTCAATAGAGTCAGTTACCCCTGATTCTCAATTCGCCATGAAGCATAGTTTTGTGGCTTCTTCAGATCAGATTCGCATGAAGAGTCTGAATCATCCCAAGCCGCCATAGCTTTCATTCTTCTGGTTTTTGAAAAACCAAATTTTTTCTTCTTCTCATATGGGTAGCAAACTTCAAGTGCCTTGGTAGGTTGCACCCAAAGCATACCAAATGATCTTTCTTGGGCTCATCATCCTTTGCTTCTTTAATGAATTTCCCTTAAGATTTCTTCATCCTTAGGTATCTAGAAACTTTCCTTGAGAGAAAAACAAGCTCGGGATCGATATCCTCGTCATTAGGTTCTTGTATCTTTAGAGCTACATCTTTCTTCCTAGGTTCTTTCTCTTCGAATTTTGAGCCATGAACATAAAGCTTGCCAATGAGCTCATCATAAGTAAGAGTGTTGAGGTTTTGAGCCTCTTCAATGGCTGTAACCTTAGGCTTCCACTCCTTAGGAAGAGATCTCAGAAGCTTTGCAACTTTTTCTCTATGAGTAATGACTTTCTCAAATGCTGTAAGATTGTTGCAAAGTATTGTAAAGCGAGTATCCATTGCATTTATGGTTTCTCCAGGAACCATCTGAAAAGTACATAATCTCGCATCAAGATGATGGGCTTAGATTATTTAACTTGATTTGTGCCTTCATGAGTGACACATAGGAGCCTCCATATTTCATATGCAGTCTCGCAAGACCTGACCCTTTGGAATTCAATTTCACTGATTCCACAAAGAAGGGTATTCTTGGCTTGTGCATCGAGTGTAGCTCTCCTCATCTCCTCTTCCGTCCAGTACGGCATGTCCCTTGCAGGTCTGGTATAAGGAACCTACAAGATCCTCCACATCTCAAGATCTTTAGCTTCCATAAAGTTCTTCATTTGAAACTTCCAATAATCGATCTTGGTGCCATCAAAGTATGGCGCCTTGTTGATGCTTGTACCCTCGAAAGCCATGATCTGTGTCTCAGCTTTACTCTTTGAATATGAGAACACAACTTCGCTACTAATTGTGGGCCCAGAAATGCCTAAGTGTGTGTGTGTGTGGCGGGGGGGGGGGGGGGGGGGGGGGGGGGNTTGAACACAAGCGATTTATAGTGGTTGAAGGTTTCTTCCTTTAGGATTTCAAACGCTCTCACTAAAACTTAGGTTTTTGCAGGTTCAACCCAAACCTTTACAACACAATCTTTTCTAGGCTAATATTTAACCTTTACAAGCTTTTACAGGCTAAGCTCTAACTTACCCTCAAATCTAGTCCTAGACTTGATATCCCAGCAAAACTAAACCATGCTTTGCTTACAAACTTTGAGTATTTTTGTTTTTGAAACTAAACTAAAAAAAACCAAATCCTGATCAATTGTAAGCACAAGAATGAACTCAGATTTCTGCAAATGGCTGGGATGGTTCTTCAGTTATGTTCAAGACCCTTCTTTATAGAATCTGAGTTGAGGGGAAAGCTACTGTAACGGCTTTTTGAACTCCAAGTTGACTTCGGTTCATTATTGCCTCAAGATTAGGACCATTGCCTTATCAACTCTCTTGATTGTGAACTATTTTGGTAAATGGAAAGTTTGAGCCTCCATCATGAGTTAGGTGGGGGTTGAGTAATAATGTTCACTGATCATCTCTGAAGTCTTCTCTCTAACTTGCTCAAGAATCCACACCGTTGGAAGTGAGTTTTAATTGCTTGCAGGACCACACGCAAGTTGTTGGAAAAGGTAAAAGTGACAGCTCCGGATATGGTTGCATAAAAACCATCTGGTCTAGTTGCGAAATGGTTTTTGCCGAAATCGTATTTCCTCCTGTAAGCTAAAATCAACACAAGCTAAACCTCAAGGCACACTTGTATCTTGTTAGTTATCAAAATTCACTAAGTCACAGAATAACCATTGAGAGGTGATTTAGGCCAACAATTTTTACCAATAAAATCAAACCAAAAATGTGGTCAGGCATGATTAATTACAGAAATTAATCAATAATTATATCAAATAAATCGATTCCAACAGAGTATACAATCAATCGATTCTAAAAAAGTATACAATCAGTTTTGCTTCATATACAATTGTTTAGTCAAGGAACAGTAATGCAATCATATATTGCATAGATGAATACAATCGTCGTTCACAAATTGATTATACGTAGAGCCATTTAATAGTGAAATCGATTCCACAATATACAATCGTTAATTATATTGCAAAACAAAATTTTTTTTATTACATAATTGATCAATGAATTGAACAAATCAATTAGCCAGAAAATAAGCCTTATGGCTCCGCTACCAATGAAGGAATCTATACACATGTACATAGAGTAGATAAGGACACTTATCTGTAAGTAGTAAAGCGGAAACGTTGTCAAGATCAGGAGCCACGACTTAAATTACTGGTCGATGGAGACCGTCACAACGTGTTGGGGCGTTGTGAGGATCGAGAGCCACGACTTAAATTACTAGTTGGTGGAGACCGTCACAGCGTGTCGGATCGGTCCCCTTGACTCCACGGTCTAAATCCCTAGATTGCAGTGTATGCAGGTCATCTGTGTGTTTACTCAACATATGTGTATCATGTGTATAATACGTTGTATATCAGTCTCCCCTTGTGGTGGCTTATATAATGTGCTAGTTGGGCCCAGTTGGGTTTAAGTGAACACCCCTTATAGGTGGACTCACTATTTTCCAACACATGCTGTTTATGTGCTGCGCATGCCCGAGCCACCTGGTTCAGATCCTCCATATCAGCTACTTAGTTGTTGACAAGCACTTTCAGGGCACAAAGACATGGTGAAACGAACTTGGTCATCAACTCCCTCTCAAAGAGGAGATGCAGTTGAGAAGCACGACAACAAGGATTCTCTAGCAAATTTGGAAAACAAGAAATGAAGCTGTCTTTGAGGGCAAGGTACTAGAACCTAGGGGAACAATTAGTCGAAGCACCATAATGGAGGATGAAAACATGAGATCAACTAGTCCAGAGCGCCCAGACTCTGCTAATGGTCTTAATATTCCCTCGGTATGGGAACACGCACCTTGCTAGATACCAGTCAGAATCTGACGAGTATTCCGTGACAGTAGGGCCATATTACCACTCCAATTTTATTGAAAAATAGGCAACTATCCGTGTTACACACGGGTTTGGGCGCCGAATGATTTATTCCGTGTTACACACGGGATTTTGGTTAATTTTTGTGAAGTACTATTAAACCAAATCATATAGGCAATATTCTTAGCTAATAAGCTTTGAAGTTCACACATGACTGAAATTCCATCGTATAAAATCAATATAACGACCAAATCATATGCATTGGGTTGCATATGTTTATTATTGATTTCGGTTTTTTAACCTAATAATGTCTTGATATTTTGGAAGATCCATTATAAGATCCATTACTATATTCTTTCTCCAAATGTTATGCTCCTTGTAAGATCCATTACTAGGATTATAAACAACTTCATGAAAATGATAGAAATTTTATTTTTTTTATGCATGCAACATGTTATAAGTAGCAAAAAAAAAAATTTCTTGTAAATCTTATTGATTTTAATTTATGAGTTCGTGTAATATCTTTTCTAATATTTTACGTTGAGTGTAAATATTCAATTTGTTTCTTTTTTGACACTTTCATATTTTAGATAAAGTTTGTATATATCTATAATCAGTTTTTAGAACTAATTTTCCTCTCTAAGGTAATTTCATTAATTTTATCATCTTCACCTCATTTTATAAAAGTCTTATACTATTTAAATATGTATAAAAATCATAATTTATATTAGTTATGTACTCCATTACTTTATTTCTTGTATATATTAGTATTCATGGTAGTGAAATAGCTTTTAAGTTATTATATGAAGGTAAATATTTTACAGAATTATTCATCAATATCTATTATACCATATTTTCGTATATTATATTTATCATAAATAAATATTTAAAATATTTACATATATTTAAAAAACAAAAAAAGACAGTATTTTTTTATTCTTAATCTGATTGAAATGGAAAGTTAGTTTCCCATGTTCATTGACTGTTTCAATAACTCACAATATATATATTTTTTAAAAAAATTTAATATATATTTTTTTGCAATTTTGGTTAGAATTCATGCCTCCTGCTCTAACAGCCCGGGTAATTTTACATTTTTACCGGTACCGTAAAATTTATTTTACAGATATTTACCATTAAAATTAATCCTGGGTAATTAATTTATGGTAATTCGTGCGTCGGATTCCGAAACCGAGCCTTGTCCCACGCTTGGGATTTTTCTGCGGATTTTTCAGACCGAGTTGGAATTTTTCTGGTCCAGGGATCTTCAGAAAAGTCGGGATTAACCCCGAGTTATCGGACCAGAAATAAGGTCAAGGGGGTACAATAGTTATTTTCTGGTCCGGATGGGACACGACCCACAAGCTGCACTGCACGAGGCAGCCGCCACCCACTGTGAAGCTTGTGAGTGGACTGTACCACCCGTGCTTCGCCAGTTGTTGCCCGTGAACTTCCTCTTTTTCTTCCTTTCCTGCACCCTCTCATCATTTTCACTCTGCCTACAATAACTCTCTGCAATTCCCATAACCTTCCCCTGCAATTTAACCGATTAAAGAAAAGAAAAGAAAAAAAAAACAAACACAACAACACACACCAGCGACGCTGCCGTTTCACCACCTTCCCCCTTCTACCTTTCTTTTTCTTTCTTATTCCGTGAACCACGCCGCCACTGCCGAGAACCGCCGCTACCTCCTTGCGCACCTCCACCGCCACACCCATCGGCGTCGACCTCTCCTTCTCCTCCCTGCCGCGTCACGACCGTTTTCCTCTGCAGCAGATCGACGCGCCATCGACAGCCAAGGACCCGGCGACACGTTTTGTTTATTGGTTCCTCGTCATCGCTCCTTCCTTCGCCGTCGACAACCTGCAGCCGTGCCCGTTGCCGAGAGTTCTCCGTCGCCCGTCGCCTCCTCCTGCTCGCCTTGCCGCCGCTTTTCCCGACGAGGAGCCGCCGTGCTGCAGCTCGCGAAGGTGAGCAGCACTCACGGGTTGGGGACGACCCGTCTAAACGGGCGGGCCGACCCGGTTTTTGCTGGGCTGACCTAGGCTTGGGTTAACTTGGGCCGGATCATCTTGGTGTGCTGCTGCTCGGGCCTACCAGGCTCCCATGTGAGCTTGGATTTGGGCTTGTGCAGTAGCTGGGTTGAGTTTGAGGTGGGTTTGGGCTGGGCTGTGGCTGATGGGCTGCATAGTCCAGCCTAGCACAAAAAAAAAAAGAGAGAGAAAAAATATTCTGGAATTAAAAAAAATAAATAGATATAATTTTAGAAATAAAAATAATTTGTATTTTGGGAAAAAATATAAATGTGATAAACAATAGTAGAGTAATTAAATTGAGGAGATAATCATGGAAAAAATAATAATAAAAAAAAAAAGTAATTAATAATTTTGGAAAGTACATACTTGTAGGAAAAATATGGAAAGGGTATTAACAAAGTAAGTATTGTACAGGAATAAGTAAGTAAGGTATTTTGACACTTGAAAATAAATGGTGAATGATGATGATGGTAATGGGAAAATAACCGGGGGGGTCACCGAGACGAGTCAGTATTTATTTTCGTAATACAGTAGCAGCATGACATTGCATATCACTTATGTGTGCATATTATTTGTTTGATATAGGAGTTGATAACGAGCAGATATCTAAGGAGCCGGACTTGGATTCTGTTGGGCAGTTTCATAACTGATAATCGGCTAAGGTGAGGATGGATAACCTTGGATATGTGCCTGTAACACTGTGTTGTTTTTGTTGTTTGATTGAACTGTTCAATCGATTATTGTCTGTTATATGATTATTATGGAAATTGTTGATGATTATTGTTGCTATCTATTTGCTATGGATTTTGCCATGATGTTGCTGGAATGTGCTGTTGGATTGTGGTATTGTGAGTATTTAGTGATATAAAATTATTGGCTGGTTGAGCTTGAGAAATAATCTGAGATGATAAAAAGTTGAGTAATTGATGATAGAGTATTGGAATTGGAAATGAATTTAAGATGATGATATAATTGTCACTTGGAAAGTAGTGGTACGACTAGATGGTTAGAGACTAGTTCTGTGGTGTCATGGCCAGTTGGTTGGTTGATTGGGATGTTGATCCCGGATTTGTGATATTGGGATGTTGATCCTGGATTTGTGATATTGGGATGTTGATCCCGGATTGTGGTTGGGCCTGGCATCCAGAATTAGTTAATAACCAGGTACGACCCTAGCTTGTCCAGTGACGGGGCCCGGAAGATAAAATTGGTAATAAAAATAATTAAGCATTCTTTTGGTCTTGGCATAGTTGTTATGGTAGTTTTCTTGTGTTGAGATTGTTTGTACTTACTGTTGAGATTGATGTGTTTTCTTCGAAAGTATTACGGTTGAATATATATCTCTGTTTATCCTTCGTCGGTGAGCACTGCGGACTCATCCCTCGCCTACGGGGTTTCATCCCGTAGGTTTGGTTGCTTCGTAGTTCAGCTACGATGTACGGTGGCTGCTGCTTCCTTCTCCACCTGACTCCGGATCCATACCCCGCTGCATGTGCATAGAGTCTTCCGCTGCTGTTCTGTTGCATATGTTGTTGTATTATAATTCCGCTGCCATTGCTTGCTCTTTTCTCTGTTACTGATGTATAATGTGAGCTATGATTGCTGAATAATAGTCCCCAAGTATGGGTGACAACTGTAACATGGTGTGCTGTTGTATTTGGATTTTATGTGTAGTATTTTACTGCGATGTACTGTCTGTTCTATCCATAAGAATAGTTCCGGCACGTGTTTACCGTGTACGGTAAAGACGGGTCGGGGCGCTTCAGTTTGGTAGCGGAGCAGACAGTAGGTCATTAGGGACATAACTGTGGTTGCATGATTGTTTGTTGTGCATAAGATTTGTCACGACATGATATGACATGCATACATATACATTCTCATTTAGGTACGAATGGATCCGGTTGGAGGGAATCAGCAAGCTGGATGTCATTTAGATGATGATCAGGTATCGGTGGATCAACCGCAGCAAGCTGCGGGAGGTCTGGAACACCTTCCGAATATTCCGTTGGGAGACCCTACACAGATGCTTAATGTCGTAACTCAGATCCTGCGGAGGCAAGAAGCCAGGGAAGCACGTATTGATGCTATGGGAGCCCGGGGACAGGAAAACCAGGGGCCAGTTGAGGATCCAGTGTATATGAAGCTGGAGAAGCTTGGGGCCAAGATCTTCACCAGTGTCACTACACCACAGGATGCTGACCGATGGCTTAGACAGATGAACAGGGTTATGCTGAAGTTGACATGCAGGGATGACAGGTGGGCTAGATATGCCGCTGCCATATTCCGAGGAGATGCTGTTGATTGGTGGGAGTCTACCACCAGGGACATGCCGACACCTGTCACTATGCCGTGGACCCAGTTCATGGAAATGTTCCGAAGGAAGTTTGTTTCTGAGGCATACCAGAACCAGCTGAGACGGGAGTTTTTGGGACGGCAACAGGGACCAGATCAGACGGTCAATGATTATGAGATCAAGTTCAACCGCTTGTCCATCTATGCCAGTGAGTTTGTAGCTACTCCGGAGGGCAAATGTAAACGTTTCTGGGATGGTCTTCGATCAGGTATCCAGACAGTTATGGGGTGCAAGGTCTATGAGACTTACCAAGACATGCTGACAGAAGCCCTGAGAGCTGAGATTATTTGGCTGGGTAATGAGAGGGAGTAACAGGAGATCCGCAAGAGACATGCTGCACAGAGTTCTGGGGGACAGAACAAGAGGTTCCAGACACCAGCGAACCGGTCAGGATATGGACAGAGCCGGTTCATACCAGGGAGCTAGGGACGTGGATGGAACAACAACTACAACAAACGAGGCAGTTCTTGGACTCAGTCTGGAGGGACTTCATCCTAGAATGCTCGTCTGAGACCTCCTATGTCTCAGGTGAGGTGCTACGAGTGTAACGAAGTTGGGCACTACCGTTATGATTGTCCCAAGTTGGGAAGATCTGGATGTTTGGCACCTATTCAGACGGTGTAAGCTTCAGTTGCCAGTGTTCCTAGTGGTTCTGGAGTTGGCCGAGGCCGAGGACGTGGAGTTGTTCCTGCTAGGTCCCAGTCAGCCATGAACCAGAGTACAACAGTGCCGAGAGCATTTGTGATCACCGCTGAGGAAGATCCAGAGAACGCTGATGTCATAGCAGGTACCTTTACAGTTTTTTGTAGTACTGCTTATTCATTGATAGACCCTGGTGCTACGCATTCATTTATTACGCAAAGCTTTGCAATACTACATAACTGTACGGGAGAGAGTTTAGCTTGTCCGATGAGGGTTAGGTTACCTGCGGGTATAGTGGTCAGGTTAACCCATGTGTGCAGAGATGTTTCGCTTTTATACGAGAGTGAGGTTTTTCTTGCACGGTTGATTGTGATGAACATTGGAGGTTTTGATATCATCTTGGGGATGGATTGGTTGTCCAAGTACAGTGCTATGATGAACTGTCGAACCAAGAAAGTGCTGTTGACTTCCGAAGGTGGACATAAGATTTTGTTGACAAGTATTGAGAGAGCTGCTACTACATGTAGTATCTCTGCTAATCAGGATGTTGGGATGAAGCCATTGGGTCCAGATGCTTTGCTGACCCATGTCAAGGGTGAAGAAGTTCAGACTCCGGTTTTGGGGGACATCATAGTCGTAAGGGAGTTTCCAGATGTGTTTCCAGAGGACCTGCCAGGATTGCCACCTGACAGGGAAGTCGAGTATACCATCGATTTGATGCCGGGAGTGACACCTATCTCGATGGCACCATATCAGATGGCACCGACAGAACTCCAAGAGTTGAAGAAGCAGTTGGATGAGCTGCTTGAGAAGGGATTCATCAGACCTAGTACATCACCTTGGGGATCACCAGTCCTCTTTGTGAAGAAGAAGGAGTCCTCTTTGTGAAGAAGAAGGATGGCAGTTTACGGATGTGTGTGGACTACCGATAGCTGAACAAAGTGACAGTGAAGAATAAGTACCCGCTTCCCAGGATTGATGACCTCTTTGATCAGCTACAAGGAGCTACAGTATTTTCTAAGATTGATCTTCGATCTGGCTACCATCAGGTCAAGATTGCAGAGAAGGACATACCTTCCGTACTCGGTATGGGAATTTTGAGTTCACAGTGGTTCCTTTCGGGTTGACCAATGCACCTGCAATTTTCATGTGCTTAATGCACTTGGTCTTGAACAAGTTCTTGGACAAGTTCGTGGTAGTCTTCATCGATGACATTCTGATATACTCCAAGAGCAGGGAAGAACATGAGGAGCACCTAAGGGTAGTGCTACAGAGGCTGCGAGAGAAGGAGTTGTATGCTAAGTTCAGTAAGTGCGAGTTTTGGCTTGAGGAAGTCGCATTTTTTGGACATGTTGTATCCGGGGATGGGATTAAGGTTGACCCTGCTAAAGTGAAGGCTGTTCTAGAGTGGGAGCCGCCGAAGACAGTACCGGAAGTCAGGAGTTTTCTTGGCCTTGTAGGATATTACCGGAGATTCATCGAGGGTTTTTCCTTAATAGCCAGTCCCATGACCAAGCTATTGAGTAAAGATCAAGCCTTTGTATGGAGTGATGCCTGCCAGAAGAGTTTTGATGAACTGAAGACGAAGTTAACAACAGCACCAGTCTTGACAGTACCTAAGCCAGTAGTAGAGTATCTGCTGTTTTGCGATGCTTCAGGTCTTGTTTTGGGAGCAGTTCTGATGCAAGAAGGCCGAGTGATTGCTTATGCTTCGAGACAGTTGAGGCCGCATGAGAAGAACTACCTGACACATGATCTGGAGATGGCCGCAGTGATCCTTGCTTTGAAGATTTGGCGACATTATCTGTTTGGAGAGTGATGCCGGATCTTCACAGATCATAAGAGTCTCAAGTACATCATGACTCAGAAGGAACTTAACCTGCGACAACGACGTTGGGTTGAGTTGCTGAATGATTATGATTGTACTATTGAGTATCATCCTGGAAAAGCTAATGTTGTAGCAGACGCTTTGAGCCGGAGACAACCAGAAGATGCTTCCACGACCTACTCGATGTCCTCACTCATCGAGTTAAGGAAGATGGGAGTTGATTTGTCAGTAGATGAGACGGGAGCTTTGTTGACCCATATTGAAGTCAAGTCTAACTTGAGAGGCTGGATTGTGGAACTACAAGATGGAGATCCTGACTTGATCAAGCTGAAGGAAGCAGTCCGTAGTGGAAAAGAAGACAAGTTTCGCATAGCTGAGGATATTGCATTAATGCTGGGGAAACGTTTATGTGTACCCAGTGTTGGTGACCTACGCAGTCAGATTTTAGAAGAAGGACATATGACGCCGTATGCTATGCATCCCGGAAGCACCAAGATGTACCAGAACTTGAGGAGTCATTTCTGGTGGCCACGTATGAAGAAGAATGTAGCCGAGTATGTGGCTAAGTGTATCACTTGTCAGCAAGTGAAAGCCGAGCATCAGGCTCCAGTAGGGAAGATGAGATCGTTGTCAGTGCCAGAGTGGAAGTGGGAGATGATCACTATGGATTTTGTGGTTGGATTACCGTTGACCCGAAGACAGCATGATGCCATCTGGGTTATCGTTGATCGACTTACAAAATCAGCTTATTTTCTTACCATCCGACAGACAGATACTCTGGATAAATTGGCGAAACAGTATGTTGCAGAGATCGTGAGACTACATGGGATTTCTAAGTCCATAGTCTCAGACAGGGATTCGAGATTTACATCACGGTTTTGGAAGAGTTTGCAAGCAGCTTTGGGGACGAAGCTGAGTTTCAGCACCGCATTTCATCCTCAGACTGACGGACAGTCAGAGAGGACTATTCAGACGCTAGAGGACATGTTAAGGGCTTGTGCTCTTAATTTCAGTGGGAGTTGGGATCAGTATTTGTCCTTAGCGGAGTTCGCCTACAACAACAGTTTTCGTTCCAGCATTGGCATGCCACTGTTTGAGGCTCTATACGGAAGGAAATGCCGAAGTCCGGTATGTTGGGATGAAGAAGGTCTCCGTTTGATTGTGAGTCCAAATTTGGTTAAGCAGACAGTGGACAAGATTCAGGAAGTTAAGCAGAGTATGAGAGCGGCACAGGACTGACAGAAGAGTTATGCTGATAAGCATCGTCGTGAGAAGGAGTACCAAGTGGGAGAACGAGTTTTCCTCCGAGTTGCACCTTGGAAAGGTGTTATCAGATTCGGGAAAAGAGGGAAGCTGAGTCCCAGGTACATTGGACCATATGAGATTGTGGAAAGGGTTGGACCCTTGGCGTACAGACTATCTTTACCAGAGGAGTTGTCCCGGATACATGATGTGTTTCATGTGTCCATGTTGAGGAGGTACAGATCTGATCCGAGTCATGTGGTTACTACAACAGATGTTGAGGTCGCAGAGGATCTTACGTATATAGAAATGCCGGAGCAAATTCTTGCCTGAGAGGTCAGACAGTTGAGGAATCGAGTCATTCCTATGGTAAAGGTTAAGTGGAGTAAGCACTCTGCGAACGAGTCGACATGGGAAGTTGAGGAGCACATGCGCTCTCAGTATCCGCACCTGTTCACATCACCGGAGTGAATTTCGGGGACGAAATTCTTTTTAAGGTGGGTAGGCTGTAACAGCCCGGGTAATTTTACGTTTTTACCGGTACCGTAAAATTTATTTTACAGATATTTATCATTAAAATTAATCCTGGGTAATTAATTTATGGTAATTCGTGCGTCGGATTCTGAAACCGAGCCTTGTCCCACGCTCGGGATTTTTCTGCGGATTTTTTGGACCGAGTTGGAATTTTTCTGGTCCAGGGATCTTCAGAAAAGTCGGGATTAACCCCGATTTATTGGACCAGAAATAAGGTCAAGGGGGTACAATAGTTATTTTCTGGTCCGGACGGGACACGACCCACAAGCTGCACAGCACGAGGCAGCCGCCACCCACTGCCTACAATCACTCTCATCATTTTCACTCTGCCTACAATCACTCTCTGCAATTCCCGTAACCTTCCCCTGCAATTTAACTGATTAAAGAAAAGAAAAGAAAAAAACAAACAAACACAACAACACACACCAGCGACGTCGCCGTTTCACCACCTTCCCCCTTCTACCTTTTTTTTCTTTCTTCTTCCGTGAACCACGCCGCCACTGCTGAGAACCGCCGCCACCTCCTTGCGCACCTCCACCGCCACACCCATCGGCGTCGACCTCTCCTTCTCCTCCCTGCCGCATCACGACTGTTTTCCTCTGCAGCAGATCGACGCGCCATCAACAGCCAAGGACCCGACGACCCGTTTTGTGTATTGGTTCCTCGTAGTCGCTCCTTCCTTCGCCGTCGTCAACCTGCAGCCGTGCCCGTAGCCGAGAATTCTCCGTCGCCCGTCGCCTTCTCCTGCTCGCCTTGCCGCCGCTTTTCTCGACTAGGAGCCGCCGTGCTGTAGCTCGTGAAGGTGAGCAGCACTCACGGGTTGGGGACGACCCGTCTAAACGGGCGGGCCGACCCGGTTTTTGCTGGGGTGACCTAGGCTTGGGTTAACTTGGGCCAGATCATCTTGGTGGGCTGCTGCGCGGGCCTACCGGGCTCCCATGTGAGCTTGGATTTGGGCTTGTGCAGTAGCTGGGTTGAGTTTGAGATGGGTTTAGGCTGGGCTGTGGCTGATGGGCTGCATGGTCCAGCCCAGTCCAGTAAAAAAAAAAAGAAATATTCTGGAATAAAAAAAATAAATAGATATAATTTTAGAAATAAAAATAATTTGTATTTTGGAGAAAAATATAAATGTGATAAACAATAGTAGAGTAATTAAATTGAGGAGATAATCATGAAAAAATAATAATAATAATAAAAAAAAAGTAATTAATAATTTTGGAAACTACATACTTGTAGGAAAAATATGGAAAGGGTATTAACAAGGTAGGTATTGTACAAGAATAAGTAAGTAAGGTATTTTGACACCTGAAAATAAAGGGTGAATGATGATGATGGTAATGGGAAAATAACCCGGGGGGTAACCGAGACGAGTCAGTATTTATTTTCGTAATACAGTAGCAGCATGACATTGCATATCACTTATGTGTGCATATTATTTGTTTGATATAGGAGTTGATAACGAGCAGATATCTGAGGAGCCAGACTTGGAGTCTGTTGGGCAGTTTCATAACTGATAATCGGCTAAGGTGAGGATGGATAACCTTGGATATATGCCTGTAATACTGTGTTGTTTTTGTTGTTTGATTGAACTGTTGAATCGATTATTGGCTGTTATATGATTATTATGGAAAATGTTGATGATTATTGTTGCTATCTATTTGCTATGGATTTTGCCATGATGTTGTTGGAATGTGTTGTTGGATTATGGTATTGTGAGTATTTAGTGATATGAAATTGTTGGCTGGTTGAGCTTGAGAAATAATCTGAGATGATAAAAAGTTGAGTAATTGATAATAGAATATTGGAATTGGAAATGAATTTAAGATGATGATATAATTCTCACTTGGAAAGTAGTGGTACGACTAGATGGTTAAAGACTAGTTCTGTGGTGTCATGGCCGGTTGGTTGGTTGATTGGGATGTTAATCCCGGATTTGTGATATTGGGATGTTGATCCCGGATTGTGGTTGGGCCTGGCATCCAGAATTAGTTAACAACCAGGTACGACCCTAGCTTGTCCAGTGACGGGGCCCGGAAGATAAAATTGGTAATAAAAATAATTAAGCATTCTTTTGGTCTTGGCATAGTTGTTCTGGTAGTTTTCCTGTGTTGAGATTGTTTGTGCTTACTGTTGAGATTGTTGTGTTTTCTTCGAAAGTATTACGGTTGAATAAATATGTCACGCCCCGTCTTAACGTGACCGGCCAGGTGCCTTGTACTTTACTAAGCATGCCACAGGGCACCCCAAGGCCTACGTCAAATGTTGGGCAGAAGTTAGCCCGACGGGCTCCTAATCCAAACCACAGCAAAACATTCACACTTAGCATCATAACATAAGGTACAGAAATAACCATACAACAACCACACTGTATTATA
>JAKUCV010003870.1:94363-107103 GCA_028386065.3 Turnera subulata | reverse complement strand
GAATATATAGCTGCAGGTTCTTGTTGTGCTCAAGTTTTGTGGATGAAACATACTCTTGAAGACTATGGCTTGAAGTTTGAATCTATTCCTATTTACTGTGATAGTACTAGTGCCATCAATCTCACTAAGAATCCTATCCAGCATTCACGAACAAAGCATATAGAGATTAGACATCATTTTATTCGTGATCATGTGCAAAGGAAAGATATAACACTTGATTTTGTCAAGACCGATGGACAACTTGCAGATATCTTCACCAAGCCTTTGAAAGAAGATCAATTCACAAAAAAAAAGGCGCCTTTTTGTGAAGGCCCTCTCCCCGAGGGACCCACCAAACTCAGGTATTGTTACATCACTCCCTCCGCCCGATTAAATCCTTTACCATGCTGCAGCACTAGGGATTCGAACTCGGGACGTGATGCTTTTATCCTCCTCAAGGAGAGCACCTTCACCAACTCATCTGCAAATGAATTGGTGAAGGTGCTCTCCTTGAGGGGGATAAAAAGCATCACGTCCCGAGTTCGAATCCCTAGTGCTGCAGCATGGTAAAGGATTTAATCGGGCGGAGGGAGTGATGTAACAATACCTGGGTTTGGTGGGTCCCTCGGGGAACAAAGTAGCACTGAAGGCTAATTCCGATTTTTGGCAACATGATCACAACATCGATGTTGAGTATCACGATATCGATGTTCAGGTAAGTTCTCTAAACCAATTTTGCTTTGATACATGCTGAATTAAAACAAACACACAAGATTTTATTGATTTTATATAATCACGCTTACAATCATACACACATTCGATTAGATCATATATTTTACAATCACAAAGAAATGCAGAATTACATCATACATATTCATTACAATTATTATTTGCTTCTAACGATTTGGAACAGCTGTGACAGTAAAACTAGTAGGAGTGTTAACTATGTTAACCCTCACGCTATCGTTCCATGCGAACCACATTCCACCAGAATTGTTCTGACCCGAAAGCTCAAACCAGTGCGCTGATGGAAAACGTAGAGGAATAACTCCGTGGTTTACTCCAGCCTGCCAGCAAGTCTGTTAGAAGAACCATATTTGGTTTATACTGGTTCTTCAAATCTTGCAGGGTCCGGACAAAGTCTTGGGAGTGTCTTGTGATCCCTCTGCAGTTCCATACCAGAAGACGAACCTTTGGCCAAGTCGGCGGAATGACCCCTACTCGAGGAACGCTCCGAGATATCATTGAAATTTGGTAGTAACTGCCCTCGTTCAGAGCTTGATAAGATGGCTCCAACAGCAACTCCTGAAACCTGTCAGAAATGAAGAACATAGTTGAATTAGCTGTGCCATAGTAGGATGTTCGAAGGGAATTTTGATCCTCCAAGTAGATGGTCTCCTCCATAGGAGTGACAAAGAACCGGGTCGAATAGACTTCAGTTACGAAGACCAATCGAGGAATCCGTCCAAGTCCCTTCGGCAGTGCCTCCTCATGCTCATTTATTAAACTATAAGCCAATCGGTTTCTCCTTCCTAAGGAGGCTCCCTCGAGAAAGAATACGGAGGATGGGGCAGGCATTCTTGTTATTGAGGTTTTGTATTTTCTCTCTTTAGTCAGAAATGTTTTCTTTCTCTACTTCTACTCTTCTGGTGATTGACTCATCAATGCCTTGCCTTTTATAGCAAATTTGTTTATTACTGTTTCATAGCCTGAACAGCACCTATTGCCGAAAAACTACAAAAGACTGACTACTCTACACTTAGGTGCCAACTGGTTGTGTCCCTTCAAAGATTACTTTCTTTGAAATTATTGCCACAGTCTTACCTTTAATTAAATACGGGATGCAATTGTTTATACGCTTTCAAGTCATAACGATCATGCATTATTTGTGCACTCTGGCTCCTTCCTTTGATGCCTTTATTCATACATTTATTACAGGCTAACTTTGCCAATTCATTTATTACTAACCGCCAATTTTTCCGATAATTGAGCATCTGCTTTTTGAAAAACTTGGCATCAAATTAATTATTGATTAATCACGGGGATTTACTGTCTGATTAGTCGGGCATCAGAGGCAACCAAAGTCTAACTGACAAGACGTTTTCACGAGCCCAGTGCATTTACGACAAGGAGAACATGTTTCTTGGTGGCAGAAAGGCTTCCTTACTATATCTTAAATTTGTTACATATGTTTCATCTTATTAAAACTATAGTGTATTATCTTTGCTAACTTGAGTACTCGAGGCTCGTCTAACTACGTTTTGCAGGTACCCCTCACTCAGGCTACAAGACAGGGGGAACTGGAAGAACCACAAAATTGGACCAACCATATCACACTCATACAACATCGATGTCATGTATCGGAACATCGATGTTCAGTAAGTTTTTTTTTTCTCCATAATTTTCCAACATCGATGTTCAAATCCCTGACATCGATGTTCATTCTTTTGTTCTTCCGAGTGTCAACCAGAGGGCATGCAACATCGATGCTCTCATAATGAACATCGATGTTTGATTTCTTTCTCCATTTCATCACACGGACCCGAGAGCATATAACATCGATGTTCCCGTTATGGACATCGATGTTCAACCACATTCCTTATCTCAAAATTCGGACCCGAGAGCAAATAACATCGATGTTCAAATAATGAACATCGATGTTCAGGTACCATTTTTCAAAAATAAGAGCCGTTAGACAATTCCAGAATACATCCACCAGAACCCAACATCGATGTCACGAGATGGAACATCGATGTTCCACTCTTGCTGCAATTTAAAAAATAGAGCCGTTACACAATAAAGAATCAACCCAACCATACAGAACATCGATGTTCCCATCATGGACATCGATGTTCCGCTGATTGAATTCAAAAAAATATAGCCGTTGCAGGCTCTTTGGCTGTTTTTCCTTCTTAAATTTTCTAGCCGTTTATAGTTGTTATTAGCCGTTACAGCTTCCAACAGCTATTTTTTGCTGCCTCTTATATATTGCTCTACATTTCCATACTTCTCCACAACATATCAAAGTCTTCTTCTTGCCTTCTCTACTCCATATACTTCCTATCTTCACCTCTCTACTCCTTAATTCCACACTTCAATCATGGGCAGACATGGCAAAACACCCGTGAGACAACCAACCAAAAGAGGAGGTCCTTCTTCCTCTTATTCTAAAATACCTTTGGATGACCAATCCGCTGTTTGGTTCACCTCACGTGCCCAACTCACACTCTATCAATCACTCTTTCATACTCGTCAAATTTTTCCTCCCCGGTATCTTCCGGTCTCGTATCCGAGGGAGAAGCACTACACAAGGCTTGAAGAGCACCTTCGTGCATCTGGATTGTGGGATTTCGTAACCAACCGAAGCAATCAATATAGTGCCGATTTTACCAAAGCCTTCTACACCACCCTCAATCGCGATGGTGACGTGTTGACAGCTCAAGTGAATGGAACTACTATCTCTTTGACTCTCGAGCAATTCGGGGCTGTTTCCGGCTTACCATTTCAGGGTGAGGATATTGCTTCTTATGGCGGTCCTCATTTCATCACGACCCATGAAGCTCCTCTTTTTCAAGCGCTCGGTTTCACGGAGGTTGTCCGTACCGCCCATTCCAAAAGACCAACAATTTACTCTCTTCCTCCAGAGAATCGTGTTCTGTTTTATCTCATCACTCGGGTGATCAAGCCACGACCCGGAAATCATACCGTCCTATCTATTGAGGATGTGAAGATACTCCATGCCATTCTCCATCATGCTCCAATTAATTGGGCCAGTTTTGTGCTTATGCACATGACCGACTATCCGTCTCAATCCACCCATCATCCTCTGCCCTATCCCATCCTGGTGTTGGACATTCTCCTACACGCCGGCATTGATGCCCGGGAAGGTCCCCAAGTCTCTCATACCAAGACGTGGGCAATTAGTGATGACACCTTCCGAACTGGTAGACCCGAGCAAGCCCCCAGGATTCCCTCGGGTGAGAGTTCCGCAGCACCAACCCGTCCCAAACCAGCTCCTCAAGCTTCTATCGTCACTCTTGAATCGATTGCAGCTTCTCTTACCCATCTTCAAAAGTGTGTTAATAGCATGGGACGGTCCATTGATCGCATTGACTTTGAAGTTCAACGCCAAGGGCATGCTCTTCGGTCCTACTTTGATAGAGTCCACTATCAACCTCCACCCTATCATACAACCTTTCAGGGCTATGATTTCGGGGCTGAGGGAGAAGATGATGATGAGCCATATGATCCTACTGTAGCCGGTGATCCTATGGACATGGACGCGGCAAATGAAGAAGAAGACGTTGCTGCCGAAAATGAAGACGATGACGATGATGATGATGGGAACTAACACCCCTATTTCTATTTCTTTTTCTCTTATGTTATCTTTCATGTTCTTTCATTTGAATAAGAGCTTGTTTTTGTCTTTTCAATTTCTTTTTGCTAATGCCAAAAGGGAGAAAACAACTTAATATGTATGTGCACACCAAGTTCAACTTAAAATGGTATCAAAGTTCAACAAGTTCAACTTAAAATGGTATCATGGCTAAAACATAGGGGGAACTAATAAGCACATACTTCAACTTGTTTGTCATTATCAAAAAGGGGGAAATTGTTGAAAATAATGTTTTGCTAACATCTCTTTATCTCATTCAGGTTTTGATAATGACAAATCAACCCTGTATTAAGATGATCATTATTATGGAACAAAAAGAAATAATCAAGACCCAAGCCTTATGACATCAAAGAGTTCAAGAATGGATGTGAATGGATGTGACAAGATCAAGCAAGAAGAAAAAGATGAGTTAGGAACTCAAGTTTGTACAAGGTTAAACATTCAATGTCTCTAAGTTATTGGCTCAAACAAAATCACTTTTACTCATGCATCAATTTGATTTCATTTCAATCATATTTATGTCTTCCAAGCCATGAACATCGATGTTGCAATATTGAACATCGATGTCCTGCATTGAAACCAAGCTTTCGAGAAGGTTTCTAAGCTTTGAACATCGATGTCCAATATTTGAACATCGATGTCCTGCACTAAAATAATTTTTCCAAAAGTAGGCAGTAGTTTATAACATCGATGTTCCATTATTTGAACATCGATGTCCTCATGACCGTACTATTTTGGGAATGTCCAAAACATCGATGTTCAGCTATGGAACATCGATGTTATTTGGTCTCGGGTCTTGGACAATGTCTTGTGGAACATCGATGTTCATTTGTCCGACATCGATGTTCTAGTGACCGTTAGCCCAATAATTCATATTTGCTGGCCAGGACATCGATGTCCACATTCAGAACATCGATGTCCTTGTGACCGTTGGACCTATAATGCATATTCAAGGCAAGAACATCGATGTCCTAAATATGAACATCGATGTTCAGCCGTCATGGGCAGACACACTTTTTACCTTCCCATTACAATTTGTCTAAAGATGTTTTGATTCGTTTTCCCCAACAGTCATATAAGCTTTTAGACATATAAATAGAGCATATATACCTTTGATCATCAAGTGATTTACTCTCTACAATTTCAAGCATTCATTGTTATACATACATATCATTTTTGAGCCAATATCATTGAGAATTGAGAGTTGCCTTATAGAGCTTACTTTGTGTACTCATACCTACTCTTGAAGAGAGTTTTTGCTTTGAGTGACTCAATTGTAATCACACACCTTGAGGGAGGATTGTTCCCTTGTAGTGAATTCATAGGAAGAGGGTCTTCTTTCTGTGGGAAAGTCTTGAAGTGTTGAATCTTCAAGCAGGAGTTGTAAACGGTTTGTTAAGCACCCGGAAGCTTAACGGTGATAGTGGAATCTTCGAGAGAGTCTCTCGGAGGACTGGATTAGCCACACGGGTTGTGTGTGTGTGAACCAGTATAAATCGATTTGCCTTTCTCTCCTTTTTATTTCCGCAATTATTATTGATTAAAGTTTTAATTAGTTCTTAATCGCTAATTCACCCCCCCTCTTAGCTTGTTTGGGCTTACACAAACCATATCCATGGGATAATGACTCCGCGAGTCCTATATCTTTTTCCGAAATCTCATTTGAGTCCTAAAAAAGAAAAACGCCTATTTCGAGTCCTATAATCTTTAAATTGAACACCAAATGAGTCCCCGTCTATGTTTCCGTCAATTTTTTGCTGAGCTGGCCGTTAACTAATTACGTGGAAAATAATATAAATAAAATAAAATTAGAATTAGAATTAGAATTAGATTAACAATTAATAAATGATAATAAATAACAATCATTGACAATTAATGATAATTATAATTATAATTAGAATTAGAATTAACTTAACTTAGTAAACTAAAACCTACCCAAATTCTTCCTCTTCTTCACACCCACCCACCCATTTTGCCTCTTACTCACGCCCGACCACCCACCCAAATCCATTCTTCCTCTTCCTCCTACCCATCTCTTTCTCTATCTCCCTCTTCCATTTCTTCCTCCCAAAGGAGTGGTGCCGCCATGATGGTGGCAGTGAAGCACAAGTGGCTCGAGGCAGTGATGACGGACAACGTTGTGGTGGCTGAAATCCTCTTTTCGGCTCAAGCATGCTCACGAGCGGGCGACACCGGCTGCGGTGTCATCATCAGTTGCGATTCCCCTCAGGTGGGGCCGCCGGCTCCCGAGGTCGCGGCAAGGAGTGGCATCTCGAACTGCACTCATCGTCATCGTCTTCCTCTCTTCTTTGCACTACCGCACCACGGACTCACTGAGACCATCCGTCGCCGTTACTCGAGGAGGAGGTTGGGTGTTGGAGGCTTGGCACGAGGACTCGTCGGAGTAGTCGTCGCCGCCATTTCCTCTTGGGTCGCTGCCTACACAAATCTGAGGAGCCGCCATCGTCGCCGTTACATAGACGAAGGGGAAGGCTTAAGAGGCTTGCTGGTGAGGGGTACCTGTGCCGAGAAATTGAGGAGGCTCGAGTGCACAGAACCGAAGCCGTTCACGGGTTAAGCCACCATTTCTTTTCCTCTTCCTTTTTTCTTCTCGGGCTTTTCTGAGTTCTGTGATAAATTCAAATAGTGAGTTCTGTATTGATAATTCACGGCTGTGGTTTTGCCTTGGACCGTCATGAGTGTTGCTGGGTTGTTTGTTGTCTCAGGGTGGACTCGACGGATCGGGGTGGTTGCTGTGGTGTTCGGCCACAGTTTGTTGCAGGTTGCTGGGGTTGCTGGCGAGCTGTTCCGGCAGTGTGATTTTAGGTTCGGATTGGAGTAGTTCAACAGGATCTGGGCAGATCCAGTCTGGGTTTGTGGCGTCGGATGGTGGTTCGGGTTTGTGTTGTTGTTGATGTCGTCAGTGGTTGTTGGTTGTGGCTGGGCTGGTCGCCAAGGATTCGCTGTCGTTGTGGTGGTGTTCTTGTTCGCAGCTGCGTTGTTGGGTTTCATCTCTTCCACATGTGGCTATTAGGTGATGCAATTTAGGTCTATTTATTTATTTTTTTAAAAGAGATTAAGGATTTGATTTTAAGTCTTTGATGTGGCAGCCTTTGTGGCACGCTGTGATGATGTGGACTTAAAAAAGTCAAAGATAACAGGAAAAATTGACGGAAACATGGACGGGGACTCATTTGGTGTCCAATTTAAAGGTTATAGGACTCGAAATAGGCGTTTTTCTTTTTTAGGACTCAAATGAGATTTCGGGAAAAGATATACGACTCACGGAGTCATTATCCCCCATATCCATTCCTGAAAAAACAGAATAACACAATCTGGATAAAGAAACCTGAGGAGCCGATTAGGGTCTTGAGGGAAGCATCTTTTCTGTAACGATTTTTTGTTTTTGCACACACTTCTAATCACCGACAATTACAGATTCGAGAAACTTTTTTAATACTGACACATTTTTCTTCTAACAATCTTTTAACACACATCTTTGGATGACCGAGAAAAATGTAATGTTGTGAGGTGAAGGATTCTCCAACATAAATAGAGAGGGTGTAAGAGATTTACTTGTATCTCCTAACAAATAAGCAGAAGCATGATCTTGGAGCCCGGCTTGGATCACTAATCGGTAGAGGCCGTCACGGTGTAGTCGAATCGGTCTCCTAGTCTTCAAAATCTTGGTTCCCGCTGTTCTATTTACGTGTTTAATGTATTTGTGACTTGTGTGAGACGACTTACTAAATAACAACACATAATAGTGTTATTTATAGCTTCCAATTAGGATTACATGGTAAATATCCCTTATGGGTGGACTCCACTCCCCTCTTGGATCTTATTTTTTTAATATTTGCTCTTGTTCAATTTTTATTTTGTTTTCAAAGCTCAATTATGTGGCCTCTACAGATTACTACTAAAAGGAACGATTGATCTAGTTAGAACTCTCTCAACCGATCAAGAGTGCTCACTAAGAGAGATAGCCGTTGAGGTTTGAATTTTCTCAACCTCTCAAGGATGGTGAGTGAACCTCGACTAAATAAGCCAACTCTAATTAGCAACCTCTTTGATCCACAACACATGCATGAGTATGAGATTCGGCAGGTATTGTGATTGAAGTTAAGTATTTGTTATCTTATGGCTCTTCGTAAGATTCACCCGTCTTTGCTCCGAGCAATACATTTCTCTACCTCAATATCAGATAACATGTGACCATCAGTAAGAATGGCCTGAGTCACAGTCTTATCCTCTTTTCATTAAAAAAAGAAGAAAAATCTCATAGTCCGCATCCCAAAATATTAGGCTTCGATTTGCTCTTTTTAAAGAAAAATAAAAAAATTATAAATTTAAAGCCTCTCATATTATTACAAATAAATGCATTCCCGGTCATCATCATCAGTTCTTAGTTCCAACTTCTAACTGCAGATACATATATCTTCTCAATTCTTGTTCTACTGGAAGTCTTTTGGGTTGTTCATGATGGCAACCATAAAAGTCCACGGAGTCTCTGGTTCACCACCTGTAGGGTGAGTTCTCTTGTGCCTTTATGAGAAAGGCCTGGACTTTGAGTTAGTTCCCGTCGACTACAGAACTGCTGAAAATAAGAAAGAGCCATTCCTCTCCCTCAATGTAAGTGGACAAAAACAAACAAAAAAAGAAGAGGAAAGAATTCACAAATTTATTTTTTTGTATATAATTCTCTCCACATTAACATTTCAGTTCTATTTTATATATAACTTGGATCTGAAAGGATTGAATACCAGGATGTCTAGCATTACAGTCCTGTGCTGCTTATATTGTAATAAATATACAAGAGTTTGTTACATAATAGAATTCTATAGACAAGTATAGATCATATCTCCTTACTCTAATCCTTATCATCTAATACTCCCCCGCAATTGGGGGTGGTTGAGCAAACCAAGCTCAAATTGGACCTTAATAAAACAAAGTTCGTGGTGCCAATTGCCTTCGTGAATATGTCTGCTAGCTGTTGCGTTGAATCAATATGCAGGACTTGTATGTGCCCCTTCTGGATGCGTTCGCGAATAAAATGAAGATCGATCTCCAAGTGCTTCGTCCTTTGGTGTTGGACAGGATTATTGGCAAGGAATGTAGCTGATAGATTGTCACAATGCACAACAATAGGTTGCTTAAAAGGATTTCGCAACTCGTGAAGAAGGTGACGCATCCAAGTGACATCAGCCACAGTCGCAGCTAGTGCCCGATACTCGGACTCAGCACTACTGCGGGACACCGTCGGTTGCTTCTTTGCCGACCAAGAAACTAGATTGGAGCCTAGAAAGACACAATAGCCCGTAGTTGAGCAGCGTGTATCCAAGCATCCAGCCCAATCCGCATCACTGTACGCCACCATTGAGTTGACATTTGTGGGACGCAAAAGAAAACCAAAGAATCGAGTGCCTACCAGATGACGTAGCACCCTTTTTACAGCCTTCCAGTGCTCCGTTGTGGGCGAGTGCATGAACTGACACACTGAGTTGACGGCATAGGATATGTCAGGCCTGGTGAAGGTTAAGTATTGGAGAGCTCCCACAACAGAACGATACAATTTTTGGTCTTCTGTAGAAAGCAAGACACCCTGGGCAGCAGACAAAACGCCCTTCGGCTGCATAGGAGTTGGGGCTGGTTTTAGATCAGACAAACCAAAACGGGATAGAATGGTATCGAGATATTTCTGTTGATGCAGAAAAATTCCATCATAAACCTGTGACACTTGAATACCCAAAAAATAATGTAGATTGCCTAGGTCTGTCATAGAAAATTCCTTCTTTAAAAGAGTCAAAAGCCGAGACAGTAAAGCTGTAGAGGAGGCTGTCAAAATTATATCATCCACATACAAAAGTAAATATGCCATACCATTGGAAGTATGTAGGATGAATAAAGAAGCATCAGAATGACTTGTCACGAAACCATTTTGTACCAAGAAGGATGCAAACCGTTGATACCAAGCCTTCGGAGCCTGTTTGAGGCCATAAAGAGCTCTTTCAAGCTTGCACACATAATCAGGATGTTTCTTATCCTCAAAACCTGGAGGTTGCTTCATGTAGACTTCTTCACGTAAGAATCCATTTAAGAACGCATTCTTTACATCTAGCTGACGAATCGCCCAACCTTTGGAAACTGCAATAGTGAGGACTGTACGAATCGTTGCAGGCTTAACCACAGGGCTGTAGGTCTCATCAAAATCCTCCCCAACACGTTGTCTATAGCCTTGCGTGACGAGGCGAGCCTTATGGCGAGCCAGGGAACCATCAGAGTTATATTTGATTCGGAATACCCAGCGAGAACCAACCACGTTAACAGAAGGAGAGGGTGGAGGGACCAGAATCCATGTTTTGTTTTGCAACAGTGCGTGGTATTCATCTTCCGTGGCATGACGCCAGTTCTCATCCCTTGAGGCCTGAAGGTAAGTACGCGGAGTAGTATCAGTTTTGGTGGTTTAAAAAGCATACTTGGGATTGGGTTTACGAATGCCATCACGCAAGTGTGTGGTCATTCGATGTATTGGTGGTGTAAAATTAGTAATCGGTGGGGAAGATATAGGAGAGGAAGAGAATGATAAGGAGGGTAGAGTTTGTGATTGAGTTTGAGGTGTAGTTGGAGTAGTAGACGAAACTGGGAGTGTTAATGCGTGTGGAGAAGAAATAGGAGTCTGGCGTGAAGGCATGGAGAATGTCGGGGTGAATGGATGAAGAGGAGGATGGGTGTGGGAGGGTTTCTATCCCTTGAGGAGATTGAGACAAGGACGGAACTAGTGGACCAGAGAAACGCATAACTGCATGGGGATCAAAGGTAACAGGCTGAGGTGGAGGAGTGGGAGGTACTGCCGTTTGATTGGGAAAGGTATTCTCATCAAAGATAACATTCCTAGATACCACCACTTTGCGAGAGATAGGTTTACAACAAAGATAACCCTTGTGATCAGGAGACAAGCCAAGGAAGACATGGAGATCAGTACGTGGGGTTAACTTATGTCGACTAGGACTCATGTTTAAGGGATAACAAGCACACCCAAAAACACGAACCTGAGCAAAAGAAGGCGGCCGACCATGCAGAACAAAGAAAGGATTGGACCAGTTTAACGACACATGAGGTATCCTATTTTGTATAAAATTGACATATTGAAGTGCTTCAACCCAAAAGGAGGAGGGCAAGTTTGCTTGAAAAAGATCACTGCGAATAGAGTTGAGCAGAGTACGATGCTTGCGTTCAGCCATCCCATTCTAGGGATGACTATAAGGACAAGATAAGCGTCGTCTGATTCCATGTTCACAAAGGAAGCAATCAAATTGGTGGTTACAAAACTCACCTCCACCATCACTTTGAAGGAAACGAATCGGAAGATTAAAATGTGTTCGAATTTCTGCATGTAACTGCTTAAATTTTTCAAAAACCTCAGCCTTAGAACGTAGTGGAAAAACCCAACAAAATTTAGAAAACTCATCAAGGAATAGAACATAGTATTTATAACCAGTAAAAGAAAGGACTGGAGAAGTCCATACATCACAATGTAGAATATGGAAAAGACCTAGACACGGTTCTAAGGAAGAAGGATAAGGAAGCTGTGTTTGCTTGCCCTGCAAACAAGCCTGACAAAACTGTTCTTTATTATCGGAAGTACATAAAGTTGAAAATTGTCGAGAAAACTGGTGCATAACAGGAGTCCCTGGATGACAAAGATGCCGATGCCAAACGGAACCAGAAACACGAACATGTGATAAAGCTACAAAGAATGACTTCGTGACAGGAGCAACAACTCGAATCGAGTAGAGAGAACCCGGATCATTGCACCGTATCTGAAGATTCCGGAAGAGATGACCCTTGACAGAAAACCCAAGAGAGTCAAAGACAATGGAACAAGAATTATCAAGTGCAAAACGTTTTATGGAAATTAGATTTTTGGTAAGAGAGGGGACAACAAGAACACCTAATAACCGAAAAGTATAAGAACCAAGAGTAAAGAATTTAACGCCGACATGAGTGATAGGTAGAAACTTGTAAGTTTCCCTAGAGCTATTATGACACTCATAACAAGCACAATATGCAGCGGAAACAAGGAAACTTAACCAAGAACCAGGTGAAGCATGCATAAACCGTATAACAAAATTTACATACCTGGAAGGTTAGGATCTTTCACCTATCTTGTGTATGGAATCAGCTAGAGCCAGACAAAAGCCTCGCCCCTCTACGGTATCCACACGAACCGTGATCGGCTTGGTATCGTCACACGAAACAAGCCTCGAGCTCCCCCGGACTGATGTGCTAGCAAGAGTAAACCGGAAGCTTAGGTGTTGTGGTGTTTTTCTCTTCTTTCTTTCACAAAGAAGAAGAGAGGCTGTGA
>JAKUCV010003870.1:54107-79161 GCA_028386065.3 Turnera subulata | reverse complement strand
TTTTTTTTCTTTTCCTCCATTTTTCTTATTTTCTTCTCTTTTCTTTTTCTCTCAATTTCTTTTCTATTTTTTCTGATTTTGTTTCTCTCTCTTTTTTTCTTATTTTCAGTGTTTTTTTTTCCTCTCTTCCCCTCCACCGGCTGCCTTCCTCTTCCTTTTAATAAACTGAAAAAACACTATTGATCATGTGAAACTCAAATAATTCAATCCATCCATATTACGGGCGAGTCCGATCCGGACCAGAAAATAACCGATACCTCCTTAGTTATTTTCCGGTGTGATTTTTCGAGAAATTCCGAAACCCGAAAAATACCAACTTAGTTCCGAAAAATCCACGGGAAAATCACGAGCGCGGGAAAACCCTCGGTTTCGAAAAACGACTACCGATTTACCTTGAATTAATTACCCAAGATTAATTCAACAGTAAATCACGGTAAATAGACTTTTACAGTCCGATAAAAATTCAAAATTTTACCCGGGCTGTTACACAATATCACCATACTCAGAGGGCAGTCCATCTAAGACTTGCATGATAATATCATCATCACTGACCCGACGACCAATGGACTCAAGGTCATCCGCTATACTACGAACAGATTGAAGGTAATCAGACATAGATTGGGAACCTTTCTTAGAATTGACAAAAGCAGACCGATACTCCATGTATCGAGCTTGCACATGATCATGGAACAGTTGTTCGACAGTCAACCATACCTCTCGCGCAGTGGGAAAAAATCCAGGACGAACTATGAGACGCAAGATATCTTGACTGACAGTAGCATAGATCCAGGTTACCAAGGTGTTATCGATTTGAATCCAGTGTGAATAAAGAGGATTGGGTACGGGTGGCTCATTAGGTGTTTCAGCAGCAAGAAATGCGTCTGGTGGTACACTAGTTCCATCAACATGGCCCAAGACCTGATGGGATTGGAAAACCATATATAGGAGGCTTTGCCAGACCAGAAAGTTGCTAAAATCTAACCGAGTGGGAACATAATTTCGGATGTTGCTAACACTAAGCACTGAATGGACAACTGTGCTAGAAGCCATAGCAGATGAAGAATGAGAAGAAGAGGAAGAACCAGAGAGGGTTGAAGAAGAAGAGGAGGAAGAAGACGCCATTTAGCAAGAAAAGGAAGTTTGCAGAAAGTGAAAAACTCAAGAAATGAGAGCCTGCTCCGCTACTATGAAAGGATTGAAATGACAGTCCTGTGCTGCTTATATTGTAACAAATATACAAGAGTTTGTTACATAATAGAATTCTATAGACAAATATAGATCATATCTCCTTACTCTAATCCTTATCATCTAATAGGATCGATGTAATTGCATTGCAGCCGTTTGGTCAACTCCCAGCTTTTGAAGATGGAGATCTAATAATGTTTGGTAAATATATAAAAGACACATATTAATTTAGCTGCCTTGGGTATATCATAAGCATAGTTGTTTTGATCAACATATATATCATAAGCATAGTTGTGATTACTGTAGAACTAACTTATATATATATATATATATATTGGATGTGCAACAGAGTCAAGGGCGATCACTTACTACCTTGCTCAAGAGTGTGCAGACAAGGGGACACAGCTGATAAACACATCAGGCAAAGAGATGGCAGAAATGCTGGTATGGATGGAAGTGGAATCTCTCCATTTTGGGTCCGTGTTTAAGATCTTTGGTCGGGAGAGAGTTTTAAACCCACTAAGGGGGTTACCTACTGATACAGCAGTTTTGGAGGAAAGCAAAGCCAAGCTGAGCAACATACTTGATGTGTATGAGGCCAGGTTGGCGCAATCCAAGTACCTGGGCGGCGACACCTTCACCTTGGCGGATCTGCACCACATCCCTAGCATCGCCCGCGTGATGGACGTCCCAGATTGGAAGCAATTGTTTGATGCGGATTCACGCCCACATGTTAAAGCCTGGATAGCAGATATCACCGCAAGACCGTCTTGGGCCAAAGTCCTCGCCCTTCAACACAAACACTAATTATAAGAACATTTCACCTGAAACCTGCCAAAAAATCTTCAATCTTTCCTGCAAGTTGTTTTCAGCATTTTGCATTTTTCAGGTTTTTTTTTGTTTTGTTTCTGGGATCAAGACATCAAGTCTAGCATACGAATTGGCTGTTTCATTTGGTGATGCATTCATCCCTTAGAGATAGAGGGTGAGGGGTAATTAAGGAGAATGCAAACCAAATTAAATAAAATTATTCATTATAATTGCGTTCCTTATTCTACTGAATCTCGTTTCACTTTTATCTGTTACTGTAATGCATGATGTGTATGTGACCCGGTTGGGTGATAACAAGTTCACCTTGGCGGATTTGCACCATATTCCTACCGTCACCGACCTGATGAACACGGACTGTATGGACTTGTTTGATTCAAGTACACGCCCACATGTTTGTCCGGGTAGCTGATATCACCTGTAGGCCTTCTTGGGCCAAAGTCCTTGCCTTGCAAGACCAACAATAGTAGATTTCACCTGAAACCCAGCAAAGCTTTGCATCTTTTTTACATGTTTTACTTCAGTTTTTCTTTTCTTTGCAAGTCTTGGATAATAATTGGGCTGCCTGTTTGGTTGGATGGATATTCATCCTGCCGAAATAGAGTGCGTGTGAGAATAGATTAGTGTCGACCAAAAAAAAGAGATTAGATTAGTGAACATTAAATCCAAATTAAATAAATGGTTCTTTTATTTCGTATAAGTGCAATCCCCGTCACAGCCACCAGTTCTTCCTTTATTTTGCTCTAGGTTTGGCCCTTTTTTTTTTTTAACGCATAGTTACTTGCCTAAGCTTATATATAGCCCATCTATAATCCAATAATTTAGCATTTTTTTGGTCGAAATGAAGGCATCGATTATGGAATTGGAACCATAGATGCGTTGCGGATGCTATACAAGGGAGGCGATATTCGCAATAGAAACATAAAAAATTATTACACAACTCACTTTATCTATATACTAAGATGAGTTGAATGGCGTGTGTCTTTGTTTCGTCAAAAAAAAAGATGAGTTGAACACCAATATTTATTTCTGCCACTATATTATAACATATAATTTTAAAATATTGAGGAAAATACATATACAAAAAATAAATAATTTTGTAATGTTGTTACATAGAAATAGATTAAAATTATCATTCCTTAAAGAAAAACATATTATATGTATATGTATCTTGTAGGTGATACATGGAGACCGCGCTACTCCTATGAAACGCCCCGACCCGTATTTACCGTACACAGTAAACACGTGCCGGAACTGTGACGACCCAACTAAAACAAGCCCAAGCATACAGTGTACACATCTGAAACCCGAGCTCAACAGCCCAAAATAGGAAACATCATAAATAACAAAACCGGCCCAATGGCCCAATAGTAGCAAAAACATTGCACAGCGGAAGAATTATAAAACTCACATAAACACTGTATGCATAGATGCAAACTATGGATCCGAGCCCTGTCTAAGGGATAACGTCGCAGCCTGTCTGGAATGCACCAATCCTGTACAACAAATAACTCATCCTACGGGATGAAAGCCCGCAGGTGAGGGGTGAGTCCGAAGTGCTCACCGACGAAGGATAAACAGTGATATGCAAGCAACCGTAAAACAGTAAAGTAAACACAAGCAAATCAACAGCACATTTCGGAGTAATCACAATAATCTCAATAGTAAGACACATATAATCACAACAAAAGAAAACTACCATAATCAACTGTACCAAGACCAAAAGAATAATTATTATTAATTCAAATTTTATCTTCCGGCCCCTGTCACTGGACAAGCTAGGGTCGTACCAGGTTATCAATTAATTCCGGATGCTAGGTCAAAGAACCAAACCAAATCTTACCATACCGGGACCACGTCCCAAATTACCAAATCACACCGGGTTCAACAACCCAAAATACCATACCGGGATCAACATCCCAAAACTGGATATTCGGTATATCCGAACCACTGCGTATTCGGTATACCCCAACCACAGGCATCAACATGCCAACCGGATATTCGGTATATCCGAACCACTGGGTATTTGGTATACCCCAACCACAGGCAACAACATGCCAACCGGATATTCGGTATATCCGAACCACTGGGTATTTGGTATACCCCAACCACAGGCAACAACATGCCAACCGGATATTCAGTATATCCGAACCACTAGGTATTTTGTATACCCCAACCACAGGCATCAACATGCCAACCAAATCAAGTAACCGACCATAGCATCCCAGAATTAATTTTCAAACCATCGGGTCGTACCGCTACTTCCCACATATATCATCATCTCATATCAATTCCAATTCCAATTTCCAATTTCCAATTCTCAATTATCCACAGTCAATAGTTTATTCCAATTATCCAATCACAACACTGTCTACCGTCAACAATCACAATATCCATAACAGTCAAACAATTATCCAATTTCCTACTAGCTCAAGTTACACAACAGACCAATCCTTCAACAGTTTCATAACATCAATTACTCACAGTCCAACATCAATCACAACACAGTGTCCAATAAACCAACAACAGTCATACAGCGGTTCAATCAAGCAAATCAACATCATAGCAACAACAACAACAATAACCATAGCAGCCAAATACCCATCACAATTCCATATTACCAAATATCCATCAACAATACATATAACACCAATTATTCACAATTAACAGTTCATCACAATATCCACACGACCAATAGCACAGTCTAACAACAGCAACATCAATAACCATAACAGTCAAATATCCAACCATGACCCTCTCAGTAGTTCATTCAAATAACAAATCACACAATTATCCACATTGACCAGTTCATCATTATTCTCAACACAATATCACAAATCCAATATCACAGTCTAACATCAACAACAACGACAACATCATAGCAGTTAATCAACCAACAGTAATCATCTCAGCAGTTCAATCAAGCAACAAAACAAACATAGTATTACGGCACATATCAAGGGTTATCCATCCTCACCTTGGCCGATTACTCAACTTCGGAAACAATGTCCGGTCCGACGCCGACTCCTCGGGAAACTGCCCGATATCCAAACCTTGGAAGCTGTAGACGACGGCGGCGACGCGGGACGGCGAGCGACGACACTGGCGGGGACGAGGCGAAGGCGAGGGTGGCACGTCCTAGCCGTCGGCAGCAGCAAGGAAGATCGGCGACGGGGCTGCTGAAGCTGCAGGCGTGCGACCCGGTTCGTCCACAACGGTGGCGCGACGGCAGCAGGGAGAGGACGGCGAGGAGGCACGACTCTCTGCTCGTCGTCGTCGTGTGGAGGCTGAGCAGGGGCGGTACGGTGGAGAGGTCGGCGGCTCGGGCGGCGCTGCTGCAAGGAGAAGGAAAGGAGATGGATGGTGGTGAAGGGTGGCCGGCGCGGCAGCCTTCCCGGTTCCTTTCCTTTTTTTTCTTTTTTTTTTCCCCCTTCCTCTCCTCTTCCACCGGTTGCCTTCTTTTAATCTGTTTTTTTTACTATTAATCATGTGAGCACCAATAATACGATTCGTCTGTATTACGGGCGAGTCCGATCCGGACCAGAAAATAACAGATACCTCCTTAGTTATTTTCCGGTGTGATTTTTCGAGAAATTCCGAAAACCGAAAAATACCAACTTAGTTCCGAAAAATCCACGGAAAAATCACGAGCACGGGAAAACCCTCGGTTTCGAAAAACGACTCCCGATTTACCTTGAATTAATTACCCAAGATTAATTCAACAGTAAATCACGGTAAAAAGACTTTTACAGTCCCGGTAAAAATCTAAAATTTTACCCGGGCTGTTACATCCTAACCTTATGAACATGGTTTCAAAACAACGAGTGAGACGAGCCAAGTATCATTCACAAGCAACCCAATTTTTGTTTCTTATTTTTTTTATAATATTTTTTACATAGACTGAAATACCTTATAAAATTTAAATATACCTATACAATATAATATTATATCGACTTATTATAATATCTCATTATAAATTAAATTAAAAATATTATATTAAATCAATTTATTTTGATAATTTTCTCAGATAATCTATTTACATTACAATAACTTCAAAAATTATACATAGTATGTTTGATGATTGTGAATCTTATTTTCGCCAAACATGAATAAAAAATATATTAAAATATTACAAATTTCACCCTTCCAACATAGATTTCAAAAAATAATAATGAGGACCTATTTAGAATAATTTTTTGACTATTTTATTAATTTCTCTATGAAATATTATAATAATAAAGCTAAAATTATTATTTTATTCTTCTGACAAGAATTTCAAAATTTTGGCAAAATTACATCAATATATCAATAAATTATTGAGCCTTAATAAGTTTAATAATTTGTTGAGAAAATTGTGGAGATAGTAAAAATGTCAATAATTTAACGTCCCTACTTGACGATTGTCACTACAAACCAATATGATTTGGTTGTTATAGACTATCAATATGACCCTTGGGATCATGGCCTAATTAGTGGGATTCCGGACAACTAACATACTATAAATCCGGTAACGCCATAGATACTCTACCATAATTATATTATAAGAGGTGAATCTAGGGATAAGAATATTTTCGCCATTGGTTATTATGCTGTAACGAGTTTAAAATGTAAATTTGATGAAGAAAAAGTATATATATATGTAAAGATAGTAACTTTGTGAGTTTGGGCCATTATTTGTGCGTTTAATTTTGCCACAAAATTGATAAAGGAGAAGTATTAGTTCTTTAGCTTAAATGTAAGATTTTTCTATATATAACTTTAACATGTATAAATATATAAAATAATTCACAGATTTTTTAAATTATAAAAGGACTAATAAATCCACGTACAATGATAGCATTTGTCTACAATAGTTTAGGTGACATTATCCAAGAATCTATTCAGGGTATGATAGCATCCCCATTTTTGTTCGAGATTTTTTGTAGTTTTCAGAATAAATCGTTGCATCTACCAAGGGTTCTGATCCATATCCACCGTATCGATAAACTTTATTGCAACCCAATTAACTGAGGAGAGAAGGTCCCCACATAACATAGCCTAGGAATATTGTGGAAAGGACGGGAATAAACCGGACATGAGTGTAGTTACACCTCATTTCTGACGCAATAGCATATGTCACAAGCTGTAATTAATAAGATAATTGTAAAACTTCTAATTAGGGGATAATTTCCCGTCTACACTTTGCATACTGCATAGAAGGGTGGCACATCGAGTTAAATAAAAAAGAAGAGTGGAATAGACATATTCACCGACCTTGAAATTGTCTCTTCTGTTCACCTAGAATTTTCCTTTTTCAGGGTCCAACCTTAACTGCAATTAAAGAAAAACTGCAAATTTCACAAAAACTATGAGTATAAACGAGTTCATGGGTTCATTCATGTAACAAATGAAGGGATCAGAAATGCCATCGTGGAACCACTATAACCGCCTGTAATCACGCAAAATCTTTTTTTCTCATTTGTTGGTGGAAGCATTGTGAAAATCTTTACTAAGCAAGTAGCACAAGCCGTTTTTATTTAGATTGGTTTTCCTTCTGGAGATCTTTGTGAATTCTGAATACTCTTATTTTTTTAACCTGAACATTCTAGACAAAGGGAAAAAGTCTAAGCCTTTAACCCTTATAAAACCTACCGCCAGTTGAGCTTTTGTTGTCTACTTGTACTTTTCTTCATTGTTCTTGTCACCTACCCTACTCGCACATTCCTCTAAAAGAATATATTAGTGACTAGTACCGTTCCTCTCGCGGTTATATTGAGTACCAGTAGCTTTCTTTGATCATGGCACCCATAAAAGTGTACGGAGGTCATGTCTCACCGGCTGTAAGGCGAGTTCACGCTTGCCTTCATGAGAAAGAGCTCAGCTTTGAGTCAGTTCCCGTGGACTTCAAGGCCGGCGAGAACAAGAAAGAGCCCTATCTTTCCCTCAACGTAAGTAGACAAATCTAACAGCAATTAATTGGGAATCCAAAGACTTGACGCATACTATATGCTTTTTTGAATCTTCAATGTTGATGTCTGTGTTGAAATTGCAGCCCTTTGGCCAAATCCCAGCTTTTGAAGATGGAGACATCAAAATGTTTGGTAAAGTTCTTGTCTTTCTTCTTTTTGTAGAACCAAAGTGATAATTGAACAGGAAAAAACAGGGTAAAGGTGATGTCTCTGAACTGACAACTAGAGTCAATTACTTTTTAACAATTATGTGCAGAATCAAGGGCAATCTCGCAATATGTTGCTCGAGTGTATGCTGACAAGGGTACTCAGCTGATCTACACATCAGGTAAGGAACTGGCACAAATGCTAGTGTGGATGGAAGTGGAGACTCACCAGTTCGACCCAGTAGCCTCAAAGCTGATAAGGGAACACCTTGTGAAGCCAAAAATGCTGGGATTGCAGGCAGATCCTGCTGTGGTGGAGGAAAACGAAGCCAAGCTTAGCAAGGTCCTTGATGTGTATGAGGCCAGGTTGGCTCAATCCAAATACTTGGCAGGTGATCGCTTCACCTTGGCGGATCTATATAACCTCCCTTGCATGGCCTACATAATAGACTCTCCATCCAAGAAGTTGTTTGAGTCACGCCCACATGTTAGTGCCTGGTTTGCTGATATCAGTTCACGACCAGCTTGGGTCAAGGCCTCTGCCCCATGAACAACCTGACAATTATAAAAGTTGTCTTTTGAGGCCTTCGACTTCTAAGTGTCCTGCATTTGGCGCCTTTTGTAATTTGCTTTCTTTTTGTATGCTGTGCATCCTCTTTTGTAATAGATTGGTAAAAGGTAGAGAGCATTGGTTTTCTCTCGGCCCTGTTTGTCTGAATTAAAATAAATGACATAGTTCGTCTTCGAATTGCCGTAGATTTCCTCTTTCTCTTCCCATTATAATTTCCTCCTGAAATTCTCCCAAGTCTTCCATTTTTGGGTTCATTAGTAATGTGAAGTGTTAAAATCTGTCTCAAAATTTGTAGATCTTATTTGCACACTTTTTTTTTGGGTGAAAATGGAGGGCAAAGCCCTTATATTAAGCTAGGGAACCATAGAAGTAGCAAAATGAGGGGAAGAGAACCCCAGTACATCATGAGACAATAAATGTAAAATAGTTTCAGGCGGCTCTTGCAAGATGACCAGACCCGGAGACCATGACAAGGCTGATCTAGCAAGAGAATCGGCAACCCGATTGCATTCACGCAACACAAACTTCAGAGAGACCTCCCATGCACGACGAAGTAGTGAGCAAAGGTGCTGAAGCAGCGCAGGAGGCAAATCTGGCACCGGCATGCCATCACGGAGAAAGGATATGAGGGAAAAGGAATCCGATTCCACCTCCACTTTTCTATACCCGCAACTCCATGCTAACTCCAAACCGGGCTGCACAGCCCACCCCTCAGCATACAAAGCTGTACCAGGACCAAGAAACGAACCAAAACCCGACAGCCACTCACCAGCAGGACCCCGTATCACTCCCCCGGCGCTAGCACCACCCAACTGTAGACAAGCACCATCTACATTCACCTTTACCCACCCCTGAATCGGGGGTACCCATGAAACATGTAACGCGGAGCGCACACCATGAAAAGCGCCCCCTGATCCAAAAGCTAACGAGCTCACCTGAAGCTCTTCAATCCGGCCCAGAAGACTGCGAAACAGACCAACAGAGGAAGTAGTAATGCCCTAAAAAACCACACTATTCCGATCATACCAAATTAAGTGAACAACCACCGCAAAGATGATCTCCCAGGATGCAGTTGTACGACTAGACGTAAAACATTTAGAAACATTACTCCTGCACCAACGATCAAAACCCAAATAGAAAAACAAACCCCAAGAACTCGGGTTAAGAAGCTGCGTCCACAGGTCCTGAATCACCGCTCTCTTATTTGCATACTTTAATCTCTACTTTTTGTTTGGGTAGAGAAACCTCAGAAGGGTCTGTTGGAACTCACTCGGTGGAAGAAATTCGTGAATAATCTCAGGCGTATTATACTAAAAAAGAGAAGGAGAGAGACCGGTGAAAATCTTGATACTACACACTTTCTTTAACAATTTTCTTGACGGATTAATGATGTTTTATATCCCTTTGGTGACTAAATGGTGAATGTCATTGTTACTATCCAGTAAAACTAAATTTTACCATATTTGAATTTACTTCTGGTAAATATTTTACCATACACCTAATTTGCACATGGATATTTCTACCTATCTATCTACCTATCTACCTCCTATTTTGTAACAGCCCGGGTAAAAATTTTGGATTTTTACCGGACTGTAAAAGTCTATTTACCGTGATTTACTGTTGAATTAATCTTGGGTAATTAATTCAAGGTAAATCGGGAGTCGTTTTTCGAAACCGAGTGTTTTCCCGCGCTCGTGATTTTCCCGCGGATTTTTCGGAACTAAGTTGGTATTTTTCGGGTTTCGAAATTTCTCGGAAAATCACACCGGAAAATAACTAAGGAGGTATCTGTTATTTTCTGGTCCGGATTGGATTCGCCCGTAATGCGGACGAATTGAATTATTGGAAAATCACATGTTCAATAGTAGCTATCAGCTTATAAAAAGGAAGTGAAGCCGGTGGATTGAAGGGAAGAAGAAGAAAAAAAAGAAAGGAGAGAAAAAGAGAGAAAAAGAAAAGAGAGGAAAAAAAAAAGAAAAAAAAGAAAAGAGAGAAAAAGAAAAAAATAGAAATAAGGAAAAAGAAAAAAAAGAAGAGAAACAGAAAGGAAAAAAAAAGAGAAAGAAAGAAAGAACTGAAAATAAAAAAAAAAGAGAGGAGAAACAAAATCAGAAAAAGAAAAGAAAACAAAGAAAATGCAGAAAAATACAAAAAAAGAAGAAAAAAAAAGAAAAAAAGGAACCGGGCCACTGTTCATCGTCACCTCCACCGTCACTGTGCTCGTCGTGACGATCCGTGCCGTTTCGAGCTCCACCGCCGCCATCAGCACGCTCGCCGTGCAATCGCGAGCCTAGCCCCGTCGTCGCCGAGCTGATCCGCCGCCTGAAGACCCCTGACGCGCCGACGACCCGAGGTGAGACCCGCGGATCTCACTGTCTGCGCCGCTGCTCTGCCGCCCGCGGTCGCCGCGCCTTTCCTCCTGCCGTTACAGCGTCGCCGCCTCTCGCCGCGCCTTGTGAGGCCACCCTCGCGCTGCGTCGCGCCGTCGCCGCCGTCCCCAAGGTGAGGATCCGAATCCTTAAGGCGGGTCACGGCCGGGTCGCGCCCTGTGGGTGCTGGGTTGACGGGTTGTTTTGTTATTTTTTTTGTTTTTTTAAAATTATATATATATATATATATCTGTTTATATAATTACTGGTATTTAATTTTCAAAAAAATATATATATTCACTTAGAGAAAAATATAGACAGTATGATTTATATTTTTAGGAAAAATGTATGTATATATATATATCTTGATAATTATGTTTTGTTTTGAAAAATGTTATTATATGTAATTAGGAAAAAGATAAATATTGTATATATAATTTCTGAAAATTATAAATACATTATTAATTTTCTGTAAAATTATGGTAACTGGTACTTTTTGGAAAATATGTAATTATGGTATAAATGATTTATATTTCTGAAATATATAATTATTTGATAATGTAATTATTTGGAAAAGTATTTGGAAATATTATGGAAAATATATACATGTATTATAAATTCCAGAAAAATTATGGAGATTATTATTTTGGAATTATAGTTATTTTATGAAAATATTTTGAAAAGAGTTTTAATTAAAGTATAGTACCGAAATTATATTCGGATATACGTTCGGATAAATATTTTCGATAAATGGAAATAATAAAGGGTAAGAACCGGGATGGGTAATATCGTAGTATAGGCATCATTGCATACCGAATATGTGCATTTATGTGTATGTATGATTTTGTTGTATAGGTTTGGATATCGGGCAGTTTCCCGAGGAGCCGGCGTCGGACCGGTCATAGTTTCCGAAGTTGAGTAATCGGCCAAGGTGAGGATGGATTTCCTTCAATATGTGCCTTATTACTCGGTTATTGTGTTTGGTGTTGTTGCATTGTTGGATGCTGTGCTTTTGTTGTGTTTTGGCTCGGGATGTCTATCCCGGTGCTTGTTTGGTATTTTTGGGATGTTTATCCCCGTGTCGATTTTCTGTGTCGTTTGGAATAAGTAAATGGATAATTAATGAATTGTGATGAGGATGTCGATCCTCGGTATTTTGGTTAGGGATGTCGATCCCTGAGTTTGGTTTTTGATGACGGTAATATAATTGTCACGTGGTAAGTAGAGGTACGACCGGATGGTTTGTGACTGTTTTGTGGTGCCATGATCTGGGTTACTTGTGATGGGCATGTTGATGCCGGTTTGATTGGGATGTTGATCCCTGAGTTTGATATTGGGATGTTGATCCCGGGTTCTTTTTGATCTGGCACCAGGAACAGGTTGATAACCTGGTACGACCCTAGCTTATCCGTGACGGGGCCCGGAAAAGATAAAATTGGATAATTGGATTTTTATTGAGTCTTTTCGACTTTGGGTCGAGTCTTTTGGTTTGACTGTTGTTTTTGGACTTGAGTAATTTTTAGTGTCCATATTGATCGTCTTTCCATTGTCGTGAGCACTTCGGACTCACCCCTCACCTGCGGGCTTTCATCCCGTAGGATGAGTTATTTGTGGTACAGGTTTGATGCATTCCAGACAGGCTGCGACGTTTTTCCCTTGGACAGGCTTGGATCCATAGTTTGCATGTGTCGCATACAGTGTTAGTGAGTTTAAGTCTTCCGCTGTGCACTGTTGTTATATTTATTGGGCCAATGGGCCGGTTTTATTATTATTGATGTTTATTATTATGGACTGTCGAGCCCGAGTTATTGTGGTTCACACTGTATGTTTGGGTTTATTTGATTGGGTTGTCACAGTTCCGGCCTGTGTTTACTGTGTACGGTAAATTCGGGTCGGGGCGCTTCATATTTTCTTCATCTTCATTACCTAAATCCATGTGATTTTATACATATCATCCAACCTAACTTATTTGTTTTTATCCTCCCATTTTTACCTATAAATAACCCTTTCATTATAATCTACTTTAACAGCCCAGGTAAAAATTTGGATTTTTACCGGGACTGTAAAAGTCTTTTTATCGTGATTTACCGTTGAATTAATCTTGGGTAATTAATTCAAGATAAATCGAGCGTCGTTTTTCGTAACCGAGGGTTTTCCCGCGCTCGAGATTTTTCCGTGAATTTTTCGGACCTAAGTTGGTATTTTTCGGGTCCCAGAATTCTCGGAAAATCACACCGGAAAATAACTAAGGGGGTATCAGTTATTTTCTGGTCCGGACTGGACTCGCTTCATAATGCAGACAAGCTGCATTATTGAAGTTCACAGGTTTCACAGTAATTTTACGTCTATAAAAAGAAGAAGAAAGCAGGAGAAGGGGAAGAAGAGAAAAAGAGAGAAAAGAAAGAGGAGGGGAAAAAAAAAGAGAGAAAAAAAAGAAAAGAAAAAGGAAAAAAAAGAAAAAAAAGAAAAAAATAGGAAAAAAACATAGAAGAGGAAATTAAAAAATAGAAAAAAAAGAAAAGAACCAATCAGAAAATAGGAAAAAGAAAAGAAAATGAAAGAAAAAGAAAAGAAAAGAAAAGAAAATAGAAAGAAATAAAAAAAAAGAAGGAGGAGTTACTGTTCATCGTCACCCCCGAGCCCCCTGCCACTGTACACGACGAAGCGTTCTGCGCCGCTTCTCGAGTCACCGCCGCCACCAGAATGCTCGCCGTGCCGCCGTGACCTCACCCCCGTCGGCCCCGAGCTCTTCCGCCGCCTGACGAGCCATGACGCGCCGTCGACCCGCGTGCAGACCCGGCGGATCTGCTTCTCCCGCGTCGCTGCTCAGCCTCCAGCGCCGTCGCGCCCGAGTTTCCACCGCCTATGGAGTCGCCTTCGTCCGCCGCTGCTGTTGGTGTGCTCGCCTCCCTTCCTCGCGCTCTCGCCGTCGACGCTGTTGCCGCAACCCGGAGGTAAGACCCGGGTTTTGCAAGGGTCCGTTTGATTGTAGACGGGTCGCACAGTGTTCTGGGCTCGGGCGTGGGCTTGCCGTGCTGCTGGGCTCTGCACGGGCCTGGGCTTGGCACTGTGCAGGGTCTGGGCCGGCACTGTTCATGGCCCAGTCCGGTTTTATTTTAAAAATATATATATACATATATATGTATTTATTTATTATTCTGGTATTTAATTTTGGAAAAAAATATATATTTACTTTGAGAAAATTATGTTCAGTTTAATTCTGGTAGTTTGAGAAAAATATGAATATATATACATTGATAAATAATTAAGTTACGTTTTGGAAAATTATTATTATTTGGAAAAAATATATACCATGGAAATATTTTCTGGAAAATTTATATAAATGTTATTTTTCCTGGAAAATTATGGTAACTGGTACCTTTTGGGAAAATATGTATTTATGGTATACATGATTTATATTTCTGATGTAACAGCCCGAGTAAAATTTTTGATTTTTACCGGGACTGTAAAAGTCTTTTTACCGTGATTTACTGTTGAATTAATCTTGGGTAATTAATTCAAGGTAAATCGGGCATCGTTTTTCGAAACCGAGAGTTTTCCTGCGCTCATGATTTTTTCGTGGATTTTTCGGGCCTAAGTTGGTATTTTTCGGGCCTAAGTTGGTATTTTTCGGGTTTCGGAATTTCTCGGAAAATCACACCGAAAAATAACTAAGGGGGTATCAGTTATTTTCTGGTCCGGACCGGACTCGCTTCAATAATGCAGACAAGCTGTATTATTTTTGATTCACACGTCGCACAGTAAATCTAAGTTCTATAAAAGAAGAAGAGGAAGAAGAAAGCAGAAGGAGAGGAAGAGAGGAGAGGAAAAAAAATTATATATTTACTTTGAGAAAATTATGGCTAATTTAATTTTGGTGTTTTGAGAAAAATATAAATATATATACTTTGATAAATAATTAAGTTATGTTTTGGAAAAACTAATATTATTGGGAAAAATATATATACCATGAAAATAATTTCTGGAAATTTAATATATGTATTATTTTCTCTAGAAAATTATGGTTGAGGAAAAATATGTATGTATGTACTTTGAAAAATAAAGTTAATTATATTTTTTGTTGGAAAAATACTATTATATATATTTAGAAAAAAAGATAAATACTATATATATTTTTTGGAAATTATAATTAAGTTATTATTTTTCTGGTAGATTAAGGAGATTATAATTTTGAAAAATTATAATTATTTTATGAAATTATTTTGAAAAGAGTTTTAATTAAAGTATGGTACCAAAATTATATTCGGATATACGTACGGTATTATATTTCCGGTAAAAGATAATAATAACGGATATGAACCGGGATGGGTTATTTCGCAGTTTGGCATCATAGTATACCGATTATGTGCATTTATGTGACTATATGGTTTTGTTGTATAGGTTTGGATATCGGGCAGTTTCCCGAGGAGCCGGCGTCGGACCGGCCATTGTTTCTGGAGTTGAGTAATCGGCCAAGGTGAGGATGGATTTCCTTCAATATGTGCCTGTATTACTCGGTTATTTTATTTTATGGATTATTGCATTGTTGAGTATTGTATTTGTTGTGGTTTGTCTCGGAATGTTAATCCCATGGTCTTGATTGTGGTCGGGATGTTTATCCCAGTATTGTGATTGGATGTTTATCTTGCGTCCTTCCAGACAGGCTGCAGCGTTATCCCTTGGACAGGGCTCGGATCCATAGTTTGCATCAGTGTCGCATACAGTGTTATGTGAGTTATTAAGTCTTCCGCTGTGCATTATTTTTACTATTGTTGGGCCATTGGGCCGGTCAGGATGTTTTTGTTGTTTTTATTTTGGGCTGTGGAGTCCGAGTTTCTACTGTATACACTGTATGCTGGGTTTGGTTGATTGGGTCGTCACAGTTTCGGCATGTGTTTACTGTGTACGGTAAATACGGGTTGGGGCGTTTCATCTACCTTTGATCACATTTCTACCTTTGATTTCCCATTATATTCTTACTCTTTTCTTATTCCTACACATCCTCCCTTAAGCTCCCTTCATCATTGTTGTAATTATATTATTTCTCTATTTGTAAATTTACCATCAAAAGTGTATTATTACAAAAGTGTATTATTACTATCAAGTTAATAGTACTACCATCAAGGTGCATTTCACCTTTATGAGCACGAGTCTCTAGCCAAATAAGGTATTTATTTCTAAACTTTTCTTATTACTACTTTCATCTTTTCTATATATATATTACATGTTCTATGTTATAACACTATTAATATTGCTGAAAAATTTATTGAGTAAGCATATACATATTATATATTCTATAGTATTATTCTATTTATATTGCTGAAAGATTTATCGAGTAAGTGTATATATATTACATATTCTATATTATTATTGTTTTATTGCTCTTTACATTTGTTTTATTTCTTTTGTTATTATTATTGTTATTATGGTCAACATTACAAAACTTGAATTCGAGGCCCTTGACATTTTCAAAAGAAATTTGTCATGGGCATTAGATGCTAATGGTCTGGGAGATACCGTAAAAGAAAGAAACAAAGCATCTACTTTAAAGAAAGCGAAAGCTATAATTTTTCTTTGCCACCATCTTCATGACAGTCTAAAGACTGAACATTTTACTGGTAAAGATCTTGCAGATCTTTGGAAGAATTTAAAAGAAATATATAACTACCAGAAGATGGTTATTCTCCTAAAAGCTCGTTGTGAGTGTATGCATTTGTGGTTCTAAGATTTTAAATCTGTGCATGAATATAATTAAGTTATATTTCAAATAAGTACTTGGATGAAACTGTATGGAAAAAATATTAATGAAGCTGATATGTTAGAAAAAAATATATTCTCTATTTTTTATGCATCAAATGTGCTCCTGGAGCAGCAATATCGTGAAGAAGATTTCACGAAATTTTTATATTTACTTTCATGCCTCATTGTGGCTGCACAAAATAAAGAGCTAGTAATGAAAAATTATGAAACTCATTCAACTAGCTCTGCTCCATTCCATGAAGCGAATGCGACTGTATATGATAATTTTGATTGTAACAGCCCGAGTAATTTTTACGTTTTTACCGGTACCGTAATAATTTATTTTACAGTCGTTTACCATTAAAATTAATCTTGGGTAATTAATTTATGGTAATTCGTGCATCGGATTCCGAAACCGAGCCTTGTCCCACGCTCGGGATTTTTCTGTGGATTTTTCGGACTAAGTTGGCATTTTTCGGGTCCAGGAATCTTCAGAAAAGTCAGGATTAACCCCGAGTTATCGGACCAGAAATTAAGTCAAGGGGGTACATTAGTTATTTTTTGGTCTGGACAGAACCTGCCTCACATGCTGCACAGTCTGGAGGCTGCAGCCGTCATTCACTATGAGCATGTGAATGACTAGTAAACTGCCCATGCAACACCAGTGTTCTGCATGATTGTGTTTTTGCTGTATTCTTCATTCTTTATTTTCCTTCTTCCCAGTACCACCACCAACACCTCCTCTGCAAACACACTTCTGTACCCAACCTTCACTCCTGCAACCAAAAACACCTAGTCCACCAACTAAACCAACACTTAGCCATACAAAAAAAAAAAGAAAAAAAATAAACACACTACACCCAAACCGACGTCGCCACGTCACCTCGACACCATCTTCATCTCTTTTCCTCATCTCCTTTCCGTGAACCGCCGCCGCTGCCACCTACCACCTTCACCGACCGAGTCACCACCACCCCTGCCATCGCCCTTCTCGCAGTGTCGCCGACCGGAAGCCACCTTCACCTTCTAATTCTGCCGGCCGACGCGCCACCAGCGGCCACGGACCCGTCGATCGCCTCCCTCCCCTTCTGCCCTCCGTTCCGCCGCTCTCCTCCGTCACACCAGCACCTCGTCGCGTTCTCGCCGACTGAGGTCTCGATGTTGCCAACAGCGACCGCCTCCTCTGCCGCTTGCTTTCCCCTGCCACGCGTGTCGCCGCCCTTCACGAACCCGGGAAGCCATTCGGATCCTGAGGTGAGCCAACCCGCCTGCGTCCGGGTCGAATCGCGGGTCACAGAGTGTTGGGCTGAGCCTTGGCATGGGCCCGTGATTGGGTCTGATGCCTTGGACTAGGCCTTAGCACCTGGACTTGGGAGTTGGGGATTGGGCTTAGTTAATGGCCCAGTCCGGATAAGTAATAAAAAAAAGAAAAGAAAGAGAATTTCTGGAAATAGATAAAATTTCTGAAAAAGGGAATTAATTGGAAAATATATATATTGAGAGGGATATAATTCTGGGAAAAAAGTATAACATTGGAATAATTTGGAAAATAAAAATAATTGGTAGGAAATAATATTGCTATATATGGTATGATAATTATTTTGAAGACAAATTTTAGAAAGGGTATTATCAAAGAAGGTGTTGTACTAGAATAGTACCCGGTAAAGGTATCGGCATAGGTGTAAGTATAGTATCATTTTAAACACTGGAAATAAATGGTGAATGACGATGATAATGAAATGACCCGGGGAAGTAACCGAGACGAGTTAGTATTTATTTTTCGGTAAACCATAGTAGCATGACATTCGCATATCACTTATGTGTGCATATTATTTGTTTGATATAGGAGTTGATAATGAGCAAATACCTGAGGAACCGGACTTGGAGTCTGTGGGGCATTTCCAAACTTGATAATCGGCTAAGGTGAGGATGGATAACCTTGGATATGTGCCTGTAATGCTGTGTTTGATTTGTTGCTTGATTGAACTGTTGAATCGATTATTGGCTGTCACATGATTATTATGGTAGTTGTTGATGATTATTGTTTGCTATTAAATTGTTGTTGATATTGTCGTGATGTTGTTGGTTTGTGTTGCTAAATTGTAGTATTGTGAGTAAACATCGAGCTGTTATCGCGAGTAATTAGTTATATGAGATTGTTGGCTGGTTGAGCCTGAGGATTAGTCTGGGATAATAAAAAGTTGAGTAATTGATGATAGAATAATGGAATTGGAATTAAATTTGAGATGATGATATAATTGTCACGTGGAAAGTGGTGGTACGACTAGATGGTTAGAGACTAGTTCTGTGGTGTCATGGCTGGTTTGGTTTGGATGATGTTGTTATTGGGATGCTGATCCCGGATTTGTGATATTGGGATGTTGATCCCGGATTTGTTGATATTGGGATGTTGATCCCGGATTGTTGGTATTGGGATGTTGATCCCGGATTGTGATTTGGCCTGGCATCCAGAATTAGTTAATAACCAGGTACGACCCTAGCTTGTCCAGTGACGGGGCCAGGAAGATAAAATTGGTAATAAATATAAATAAGCATTCTTTTGGTCTTGGCATAGTTGTTATGGTAGTTTCCCTGTGTCAGGATTGTTTGTGCTTACTGTTGAGATTGTTGTGCTTACTTCGAAAGTATTACGGTTGAATATATATCTCTGTTTATCCTTCGTCGGTGAGCACTTCGGACTCACCCCTCGCCTGCGGGGTGTAAGGCCCCGGTTTTTCGTTTTTGGATTTATAAAGGAAATTCCGAATTCCGGTAATGGAAATAAAATTAATTTATTTTCCCATTGGATTTATCAATTTTAAGCAGTAATATGTCATTTTTTAGCTTCGTCGGACCCAAACCGTGTTTCGGGATGAAACACAACGTTTATCGTAGTTTTAATCTAAACTACGTCGTTTTGGGTTATAATAAAAAAAAAAAGTTGACTGAAGTGGGTTGACCGCGCCTCAGCCCGAAACGACGTCGTTTCGGGGCTGAGCCGGCCAACCCTAAAAGCCTTCTTTCCCTTCTCCTCTTTCTCCTCTTCTTTTTCACTTTCGTTTTCTTTTTCCCGTTGCTCCTGCACTTGCCGCCGCCGCCTCAACGGCTCTTGTCTCCCATGATCCTCTCCATCACGAAGCAACGGTCATAAAACTCACACCTTCACCCCCTTTTTTCTTCCTTGTCTCTCCTTGTCTTTGCTTCTGACCCGAGGCATCGGAAACCCATCACTCCTCCACACTTCTCTTCCGCCACCAACCACACCATCTTCGGCTTTCTTTTCCCTTTCCTCGTGCTCTTCGCCGCCTCGGTCGTCTGCACCCACTCGCTACCGCCACGAGTCGAGGACAGTCTTGCGCGACGCCGATTGGTTGCTGGAAGCGCGGCAGGGAGCGAGCTGGAACGAATTGAGTGCGGCCATCACTCCTTCCGTCGCGTCGCCGTCCCCTGCCCGTCCGGTAAGCATCGTTGCCTTCTCCTTCCTCATCTTTTCCTTCTTCCTCTCTTCTCTTTCTCTTCCTTCCGTCCTCTCTGCTCCCTCTCGCCAAACTGCCGCCGCCGCCATACATCCTCTCTTCTGTTCTCTTTCTCGTGTCGCCGTCGCAGGGACACGAAGCCGCCGCCACCACCACGAGTCGCAGAGGAAGCTGGGACGAGGGCCGGCGTGTGCAGAATCGACGAGGCCACCAGTGACACGCCTTCGACTCCTTCGGTAAGCACCGCCTCCTCTATTCCCTTGTCCTCTCTTCGCTAACCTGTGGTCGGTTCTGACCGGATATGTGCTTGTGTGGTGTCATGTGTTGCGGCGTGATGGTGGCTGTGTGGGTTGTGTTGTCGCAACTGTGTTGGTGGCGGCTGCGTGTGGGCGTGGGTGGTGTTGTGACGGGTGATGGCGGGTTGTGTTGTTGAAACATGGTAGAGCTGCCGTGGTTGTCGATTGGTTGGGGATTCTCGAATTTTGATTGTGAACGGGCTCCGGTCAAGTTGGGGTGATTTTTCTGGGTAAGCTTTACTTAGCCAATCTCCATTAGTTGATGCTTCTGTGAATATGGAAAAAAAATAATAAGGAATTGAAATTCTGTGGGTTGTGTATTGAATTGAGTTTTGGTGTTGGATGATTGATGGGATGATGGCAGTTGTTTGTTGGTTAGTTTTTGGACTCCGGCGAAATTCCGGCGAGGTGACCGGAATCCGGCCAGCGCGCACTGTTCCGGCGAGGGCTCGGGAAATTTTCTGGCAAAGGCGCGAATTCTGCCCAACGGATAGATTGTCTCGTATTACGAAGTGTTAGACGGTATTATCCTTGTTTTATCTCGGTTATGTTATGTACTTAAATTTTGGAATTTATTGTTACGAAACACATTTATATTTATATACTTGGTGAATTGAGGATTTCCGAGAGCGGAGAGTTAGACTGTGTGGCCGGGAGGAATTACCGACACGGATAGACTTTAGGCCGATTAACCTTGGGCTCGGGATGGCTTTAGGACGGTTTTAGGAAAAACCGAGCCCAAGCCCAATAATTCCAATGCGAAACTTGGATTGTTTTAAATGGACTTTAAGTTACGGACTTAGGACCTAATCACGGATAACTAAATTCACGGACATTAAGAACGGGCTCGAAGCCCAATTTCATAATCGGTAAATATGGACTTAAGGAAGTGGGCCCTCGGCCCGGAATTTGTGATTTAAGATTTAGTGGGCTTTAGGCCCGAGAATTTGTTAATTTACTTAAACCGATGAACCTTAGATCCTTAATTGTTGGAGTTGTGAAGAAGAAAATATCCTTTTGAACTTAGGCCCGGAAATCTTACAATTTGATAGTTACGGACGGGAGTTACTCGATAAGAGCGTACCTTTGGCATACATGCACGTCTTTTTTTTTACTTCTAAAATTAGTTTAGTGATTATATTATGTACCGGTATTCAGGCACGGGAGATATCTCGAGAGCTGTAGACTCGGATCGGGAAGAAGTCATAAGCTGCATTTTTGGGGTGACATTACAAGTCTTTATATATATGTTTTGTGAATGCATGTTGGTGTGGTTTGTTTGTTTACTTGCCTTGTTTGCTACATGCGATGATTGGAATTTGTATGCCTGGTTGATCTCACACGTCTAAATTCTACATGAAAAACTGTTATATAACATGTAATACACTTTTGTGATAATATGTGGTTATGGGCCGAAGGCCCGGATGATACAGGGACACATACACACTTCCCTGAAAGACATAATGTACTTCAAACAAAAATATAAAGGTTTAATTAAGGATAAAATACTAAATTCTGCTGTGGTGTCGGTTGGTAGCCCCGAGGAGGGTTGGGTACCTCGGGTCACTTTATGCTATTTAGCATGTATCCTAGGGGATGTAGGTGCACCCCCTGGAAGACTTGCACCGGTTAGGTGTGTCTGAGTGCACCCTCAGGTAGCTAGCGGTCACTCGAGATTTATCAGTGGTTTTTGGCCTCAGAATCTACCCCTTCTGAGGTTCGACATTTGGGTTTCACACCCTGATCTGATCAGATGCGCTACCGAGACTTGACTCACAGTAGAGGGCCCATAATAATAAAAATAATAATAATGATAACAATAAAATAACGCATTGAGCTCAAATAATACGAGCTATAATACAATAAAACATTTATGTGATGGTGTGTGATTCTGATTTGCTTGTATGCTGTACTTGTGCTCGTGAACTACTCACCCTACGAGCATGACTTCACTTTCATGTATATTTAGACTTTTAATGTTCACTGAGTAGGCGACTCACATAATCGCCACCGTTGTTTTTCAGACTTAGTTAGCGTGCAGACTCACTTACACCTTCGACTCGGAGATCAGACGCAGTCACTTCAGCAGGTAGTTGTGCATTATCTCTCGGTGGGATCCATAGGGCCATATGCATGATATTTTCTATCTTGAGTATTGTTATTATTTTCATCTTCCGCTGCATGAGAAATAATTCGAGATGTCATAAATGTTTTACATTTATATCGGCGGTGTGCCGGAGTTTAATTTTGTGATATTATGTCGGCGTGATGCCGTGATGGCTTACTACTTGTCAAGCCGGTTGACCTCATTTACTTTTATGATATCTCGTTGTTAATACATTTTCATGGAAAATGTGTGTATGCCGAAGCATCAGTTTTTGTACCCCGGGTTTTAGGAGTATTTTGGTAACTCTTTTTCATTTAATTATATTATTTTTATTTAATTGGGGTACGGGCTTCCACAGTTGGTAGCGAAGCGGGCTTCAGATCTTTGGGTTTTCAAGTGATTTTTCCCTGTGCATAAGCCTGTTTCAGATTTATAATTTCTAAAAACGTTTTTTGACTTGTTTGCATTCATATAGGCATTATTGTGGATCCACCGCAAGACATGTACAATGCTGAAGGATAGGGTGAATTTTAATAAGAGATGAAGTTGACAATGTTTGTTACGGGGAGCATTCGTAAAAGTGGAAATTTTTGCCATAAATATGAGGAAATGCAGATATTATTAATACTGATAATACTGATATTACAAAAGGGAAATATTACAACGATTTTGATATTTTATTAAAATAGAAAAAAAAAAACATTTAACGATTAGGGACGACGTTGACACGGAAGCTTGTGGGGTCGCTGTTGATGTTGACCGTGACCCTGTCGCTCCACGAGAGCCACATGCCGCCTCTGTCACGCTGGCCAGGAATCTCGAACCGGTTAGCTTGAGGGAAACGGAGAGGGATGAGACCGTGATCGTCCCGAGGTTGCCACTGCGTCTCCGTCAGAAGAACCATATTCGGTTTGTACTGGTTCTTCAAGTCCCTCAGCGTACGTGTGAACTCTTGAGCGCGCCTTGCAACTCCCCTGCAGTTCCACACCAGCAGCCGTACCTTTGGCCAAGTTGGAGGTAAGCGCGTCATTCTGGGTATGGTTTGGGCCGTCATCGCAAGCTGGTAGTATGCACCTTTCTCCACAGTCTGGCAAGTGGACTCCAGGTTGAACTCTTGAAGCCTGTCGGAGATGAAGAACATCACGGAGTTTGCCGATCCGTAGTAGGATGTCCTCAGAGTGCCGCGATCCTCCAGGTAGATCACCTCTTCCATTGGGGTTACAAAAAACCGCGATGAGTAGAGCTCGTCGACGAAGACCAGTCGGGGCATCCTGCCGAGCTCGTTCGGTAGTTCTTCGGCACGTTCATTGACCATGCTGTAGGCCAGTCAGTTCCTTCTGCCAAGGTTGGCACCTTCGACAAAGAAAACAGAGGATGGGGCAGGCATTGTGTTTTGGGCGTGTAGGTGTTTTAGTTATTCTTGAGTTTGAGGGTTCTTTGTCTGGGCGTGTGGTTACTTTAAAAATAATTTTGATGACTTACTCCTCATCCTACCGTCTTTTATAACCTTGGGAGGAGCGTGTTTATTACGTTCGAATTTCAAGTGTCTGCATTTTGAAATTTTACCGTTGCCTCATTTATTGCTTCGACATGCTATGTGTTTGTTGTTCGGGCAATAAATGCCAGAGGTTATCAGTCCTTTTCTACCTTAAAATTTTCAATTTCCCGGGCTACTTCAATTTGGTCTCTTTAAGACTTGTTCCTACATCTTTGTCACATGCACTCGTGATCGTTGTGGCTAGACCGTGTGGACCACACCTCGAGTAGAGTGCGTGTGCGACAAGATTACAGCTGTTCGGACAGCGTGGAGAGATGCGAGACGAGACAGACGTTTTTGGCTCATACGGACAATTGTGGACAAGTGGGTAACGTGTCTTTCGAGGAACACAGGACGCTCCCGTGATCATCGCCTTGCCAGTTAACGGGATCTTTTTCACGAGGCTAACAGACGTCACCGTTAACTGTGTACGTTACGTTTTCGGGATCGAGGATGTTCACAATTGATCCAGGGCGCCGAACATGGAAACATGTTTTATTTTAACCTTTTAATGTTGACTCTATTAAACGAGTCTTGCTTTATTTATAATTTCCTTATGATTAATTTCATACCTTTATTGCTGGTTTTAATCTATTTAAAATGAAATATCGTAACATAAGAGTTTTGATTTACGAAGAAAGCTTATTTTATTGATTTCGAAACTTTTACAACAAAAGGAAAAGCACTCTATGGAGTTACATGATGTTGCAGATCGGTTACAAGTTTTTGTATATTCGCGATCTGAGAAGAGAGTCCCATACAGGCCAGTTCAATCTGCATCACCGCTGAGCTGACCTTCTTCAGTGAGGTGTCCAGCTGCTTTATTGTCTGCAGTGGTGTGCTGGACTCAGC
>JAKUCV010003870.1:0-51687 GCA_028386065.3 Turnera subulata | reverse complement strand
TTTAAATGGACTTTAAGTTACGGACTTAGGACCTAATCACGGATAACTAAATTCACGGACATTAAGAACGGGCTCGAAGCCCAATTTCATAATCGGTAAATATGGACTTAAGGAAGTGGGCCCTCGGCCCGGAATTTGTGATTTAAGATTTAGTGGGCTTTAGGCCCGAGAATTTGTTAATTTACTTAAACCGATGAACCTTGGATCCTTAATTGTTGGAGTTATAAAGAAGAAAATATCCTTTTGGACTTAGGCCCGGAAATCTTACAATTTGATAGTTAGGGACGGGAGTTACTCGATAAGAGCGTACCTTTGGCATACATGCACGTCTTTTTTTTTACTTCTAAAATTAGTTTAGTGATTATATTATGTACCGGTATTCAGGCACGGGAGATATCTCGAGAGCTGTAGACTCGGATCGGGAAGAAGTCATAAGCTGCATTTTTGAGGTGACATTACAAGTCTTTATATATATGTTTTGTGAATGCATGTTGGTGTGGTTTGTTTGTTTACTTGCCTTGTTTGCTACATGCGATGATTGGAATTTGTATGCCTGGTTGATCTCACACGTCTAAATTCTACATGAAAAACTGTTATATAACATGTAATACACTTTTGTGATAATATGTGGTTATGGGCCGAAGGCCCGGATGATACAGGGACACATACACACTTCCCTGAAAGACATAATGTACTTCAAATAGAAATATAAAGGTTTATTTAAGGATAAAATACTAAATTCTACTGTGGTGTCGGTTGGTAGCCCCGAGGAGGGTTGGGTACCTCGGGTCACTTTATGCTATTTAGCTTGTATCCTAGGGGATGTAGGTGCACCCCTGGAAGACTTGCACCGGTTAGGTGTGTCTGAGTGCACCCTCAGGTAGCTAGCGGTCACTCGAGATTTAACAGTGGTTTTTGGCCTCAGAATCTACCCCTTCTGAGGTTCGACATTTGGGTTTCACACCCTGATCTGATCAGATGCGCTACCGAGACTTGACTCACAGTAGAGGGCCCATAATAATAAAAATAATAATAATGATAACAATAAAATAACGCATTGAGCTCAAATAATACGAGCTATAATACAATAAAACATTTATGTGATGGTGTGTGATTCTGATTTGCTTGTATGCTGTACTCGTGCTCGTGAACTACTCACCCTACGAGCATGACTTCACTTTCATGTATATTTAGACTTTTAATGTTCACTGAGTAGGCGACTCACATAATCGCCACCGTTGTTTTTCAGACTTAGTTAGCGTGCAGACTCACTTACACCTTCGACTCGGAGATCAGACGCAGTCACTTCAGCAGGTAGTTGTGCATTATCTCTCGGTGGGATCCATAGGGCCATATGCATGATATTTTCTATCTTGAGTATTGTTATTATTTTCATCTTCTGCTGCATGAGAAATAATTCGAGATGTCATAAATGTTTTACATTTATATCGGCGGTGTGCCGGAGTTTAATTTTGTGATATTATGTCGGCGTGATGCCGTGATGGCTTACTACTTGTCAAGCCGGTTGACCTCATTTACTTTTATGACATCTCGTTGTTAATACATTTTCATGGAAAATGTGTGTATGCCGAAGCATCGGTTTTTGTACTCCGGGTTTTAAGAGTATTTTGGTAACTCTTTTTCATTTAATTATATTATTTTTATTTAATTGGGGTACGGGCTTCCACACGGGGTTTCATCCCGTAGGTTTGGTTATTCGTAGTTCAGGTACGTTGTACGTTGGCTGCTGCTTTCTTCTCCACCTGATTCCGGATCCATACCCCGCTGCATGTGCATAGAGTCTTCCGCTGCTGTTCTGTTGCATATGTTGTTGTATTATAATTCCGCTGCTGTTGCTTGCTCTTTTCTCTGTTACTGTTGTATAATGTGAGTTGTGTTTGCTGAATAATGGTCCCTGAGCATGGGTGACATATGTAATATATGGATTGCTGTTGTAAGTTACTTGTGAGTTGTATTGTAATCCCTATCAATAAGAACAGTTTTGGCACGTGTTTACTGTGTATGGTAAATACGGGTTGGGGCGTTTCATTGATCATGGCTATGAACATGAAATTGGTCACAAACAGACCTTATAGCAAGGCATCTAGTAAAAATTTATCAAGTGTCCCTGAAGGGCAAGCTTAATATTGTTGAAACCAGTTTTGTTCAAGAAGATGACCATGGTATCAACTTCCGAACGAATTCATTTCTGGATATTGCTATTTATCTTGCTTATCCTGAAGATGCAAGCAAATATATTTTAAGATAAAAGTGCTAAAGAAAATTTGATTTTATTTTATGTTCAGCTTTATCATATTAGTATGTGTTATATTTTATCGTATTTTATTTATCTTATATTTTTTTACTTATATTTATTTTATATTATGTTATATCTGTTAAATTTTTAATGTGAATACGAAACTATGATTTGTATAATAATGTCCTTGATATTTGTCTTGGAGACGATGCAATAACACACTCTGTATTTAATAAACGAAAATTATTTGTAAGTAGTATATGATAGTACAATCTAAAAAATGAGAAGGAGAAGAAGATAAATATGCTCCGGAAGAGTATAAGTTTTAATTAATATGCTCCGGAAGAGCATAAGTTTACTATATTCTAGAAGAGCATATATTTAAGCTCCGGAAGAGCACAGCTTCACAATACTCTAGAAGAGCATATGCTTACGTTTTGGAAGGGCATAAATTTTATTATCCTCTTGAAGAGTACATGTAACAGACCGGGTAAAAATTTGGATTTTTACCGGGACTGTAAAAGTCTTTTTACCGTGATTTACTGTTGAATTAATCTTGGGTAATTAATTCAAGGTAAATCGAGCGTCATTTTTTCGAAACCGAGAGTTTTCCCGCGCTCGTGATTTTTTCCGTGGATTTTTCGGACCTAAGTTGGTATTTTTTGGGTCCCGGGATCTTCGGAAAAATCACACCGGAAAATAACAAAGGGGGTATTACAGTTATTTTCTGGTCCGGACGGTACACGACTTACCTGCATGATTGAGTCTACGCCGCCCCTTCCCTATGCTGCCCGTGAGATGCTCGCTTTTTTTTTCCTGTGGACCTGTGACCATGATTTCCTAGAAAAAAAAAAACCTCACAAGGCAGCTTAGACACTCTGCTCCTGCCTACAAAACCTGCCCAGTATCCTTCCTTCACCTTTGCTACCAGAAAACCCAGTGTGAGCATAAAAGAAAAAAAAAAGAGAAACAAAACACACACCACCAGCCTCCCCACGACACCGTCTCACCCTCCCCCTCTTTTCTCTTCTTTTCTTTCTTTTTCTTTTCTTCTTCTCCCACACCTGCAACCGCCACCACCGTGGACCGCCACCTCTCCCTCTTCCTTCCTGCTCGCGTGCTGCTGCTGCTGAAGACGCCTCGATGCCGCCCTTCCTCGCTGCAGGAAAGAAACCCGCAGCCGCGTCCTCTTCTTCCTCCACCTGCAGAACCACATCCTTGTCGCGCCGCCACCCTGCAGCCTCACGTCGTGCCGCCTGCGGTCGCCTTGGCCTTGCTGTGTTCCTTGTCGTCGGGTCATCGCGCCGTCAGCCGCCTCGTCGTTGCCTCCTCCTTTGCGCCGACGAGCCTCACCTCTGCCAACATCTCGACGAGCACTCGCATCTCCGACGACGCTCCTCCCCTCACGCGAGACGGCTGCAGCCGACGACAAGAAGGCCGAGTCCCCCACCAAGCAACCGTCGTTCATTCTCTCTATGCGTCGAGCCGCCACCTGCTGCCGCCCTCACCTTACACTTCGACCGAACTGTGGTGAGTTGACTCGTCGGTGGCGGGTTGGTGTGATGCCAAAATTTGGGTTAATGGGTGGGCTTGAGTGTTTGGCCCAGGCCTTGTGCTGGGCTGAGCCGTGGAGCCTGCTCATGGGCTTATGGTTGGCCAATTTCCTACATACAAAATATATATTTGTATGGTTAGATTAAACTAACGAAAATTGATAAGTAATAACCAAGATAATGAATATAAACATTTGTTCCATATATAATCCGGGAATATAAGGTAAATATGTGATATACTACATTATGATTAAACATACATATATGCATAACTGTTAGACACAAGAGATATATGGGATGTAAATAATATTTATGTTATAACTAAAAGCAAATTACGGAAATAGATAATTATACGCATACCTATATTTATTTTCAGAAAATATGTTTATATGATTAAATCTTCTGGAAAAAGAATACATATGGTATATGCTTACCTTAATATATATTTTTGATAAATAATAATTTTCCGGATATATATATATATATTTATATTTAAATTTAATTTATGTTACTAGAAAAGAAAAGAATATAACATGATTTCGAGAATCAAGGTTAAATGACATAATGAAAGTATTTTCTGAACTATATAATTTGTTAAGTATTTATTATGGTGATACTTTTATCTTATGGAAAAGAATATTCGATATGGTAAACAAAAATAATAATTATTTTCAAGGAATTTTTTTCGGAAAAAGAATTAATAACGGTAAAAGATGCTAATAAAGAATATGAACCGGGATGGGGTATTTCGCAGTTTTGGCATCATAGTATACCGATTATGTGCATTTATGTGAGTATATATTGTTTTGTGGTATAGGTTGATATCGGGCAGTTTCCCGAGGAGCCGGCGTCGGACCGGTCATTGTTTCCGGAGTTGAGTAATCGGCCAAGGTGAGGATGGATAACCCTTGATATGTGCCTGTAATACTTTGCGTGTTTTATTGTTAGATTGAACTGTCGATATGGTTATTGTTGTTGTTGTTGTTGGTCTGTGATATCGGTTTTGTGAATATTGTGTTGTAATTGATGTTGAACTGTTAATTGTGAATGATTGGTGTTATGAAATGTTGATGGTTTGGTCTGTGGGTTAACCTGTGGTAATGGTAAGCTGAACAACTTGAGAAAATGAATATTGGAAGTTGTGATGATATATATATTATTGTTGGACATTTGATGATACGGATTTGTTGATGTCGTTTCTGTGTGTGATTCTTGATATTGTTCTGCTTGATTGAATTGCTGTATTGACTATTATTGGGTTATTGGATACTGTGTTGTAATTGATGTTGGATTGTGAGTAATTGATGCTATGAAACTGTTGACGGATTGATCTGCTGTATAATTTGAGTTAATAGGGAGTTGGACAATTGTTTGACTGTTATGGATATTGGAATTGTTGTCAGTGGACTGTGTTGTGATTGGATAATTGGAAAAAATTATGATATGGATAATTGGGAAAAAGAAAATGGATATTGGAAATTGAATTGAGATGATAATTTTATTGTCACGTGGTAAGTAGAGGTACGACCGGATGGTTTGAGACTGTTTTGTGGTGGCCATGATCTGGGTTACTTGTGATGGACATGTTGATGCCGGTTTGATTGGGATGTTGATCCCTGAGATTGTTATTGGGATGTTGATCCCTGAGATTGTGATTGGGATGTTGATCCCTGAGATTGTTATTGGGATGTTGATCCCTGAGATTATGGTTGGGATATTGATCCCTGAGATTGATATTGGGATGTTGATCCCTGAGATTTGATATTGGGATGTTGATCCTGGGTTCTTTTTGATCTGGCACCATAAACAGGTTGATAGCCTGGTACGACCTTAGCTTATCCGTGACGGGGGCCAGAGAGATAGAATTAGAATAATAATAAAGTCTTTGGTATGGTTGTGACTATTGTCTGTATTTCTTCTTTGAAGTATTACAGTTGCTTGCATATCTCTGTTTATCCTTGGTTTGTGAGCACTTCGGACTCACCCCTCACCTGCGGGCTTTCATCCCGTAGGATGAGTTATTTGTGGTACAGGTTTGGTGCATTCCAGACAGGCTACGGCGTTATCCCTTGGACAGGGCTCGGATCCATAGTTTGCATCATGTGTCGCATACAGTGTCTTTGTGAGTTATTAAGTCTTCCGCTGTGCATTATTTTGCTATTGTTGGGCTATTGGGCCGGTTATGTTGTTATTGATGTTATTATTTTTGGGTTGTTGAGCCCGAGTTACTGTTGTATACACTGTATGCTGGGCTTGGTTTGATTGGGTCGTCACGGTTCCGGCACGTGTTTACTGTTTCTAAAAGCGTATTCTACCCAAAATACAATAACATTCAAGGGAGAGTGTTATAAATAAATGGTGAATGTTATTGTTACCATCCAACCTAACTTATTTGTTTTTATCCTCCCATTTTCATCTATAAATAACCCTTTCATTCATCACATTTCTACCCAATAGTAAGGCTTGGGCTAAAGTCTTTGCGTTGAAAGACCAACAATAGTAGATTTCACCTGAAACCCACCAAACTCTTTGAATCTTTTTGCATGTTTGGCTTCCGTACTTTGCTTCAGTTTTTGTTTTCTTTGCATGGCTAGGATAAATAATGGGTGTTTCGTTGGATGGGTATTCATCCTGTTCAAAATCGAAATAGAATAAAATGAGGAATTATGGAAATCTATTTGTTTAAAAATCAATTTTGTTCTAGATTTGGCAGTTCTTTTTTTTGTTTTAACGCACAGTTACTTGGACCCAGAATCGGTTGGTACTTAATGGCTTAAGTTTATATGTAGCCCATCTACGATCCAATAAACTCCAAGATCGAAGTATCGAGCATATGGAATCGTAGATAGAGGGATGCGGATGCTGCCATACGATTTTTCTTGAGATTTTGTTTTTTTGTACATTCAACATCGAATTCATCGGTGCATTGTTTTGGGTCGGGATACTCCAACCCTACCCTACATCGTAATTTGGATGCACGTATCCATAAATTTATTGCAAACCCATTAACCAAGTGAAGGTCCCACACAACATAACCCATTAACCAAGTGAAGGTCCCACACAACATAATCAAGGAAAATTGTGCAAAAGACGGGAATGACCCTGAGATGAAACCTAATTTCTTTTTTTTTTTTGGTAGGTGGGAAAGAAATGAAACCTAATTTCTGTTGACGCAATAGCATATGTCACCTCCAGACAAAAAAAAAAACATATGTCACCTGGCAAAAAAGGAAAAAAATAGCATATGTCACGTGCTGGAATTAATTCTGACTATGCATAATAAGGAGAAATTTCTACCATAGCATTTATTAGTGTAACTGTGGGCTACTTTCAGATTTTTGCTCCTTATGGCAAGAAGCTATCTCGGTAATTGATGAGGGTGGGTGGAATATGTATATTCACCGACCATGAAATTGTCTCTTGGTGTTCGCCTGGAATTTGAACTGCAAATCTCACAAAAGCCACTGTAAATGGTTCAGGGTTCTTTCCAGTAACAAAATGAAAGGAAACAGAAATGTCATCGGGGAACCATTATACTATAAGACCAGCCTGTAATCTTTAGAAAAAAAAAAAAGACCAGCCTGTAATCATGCACTTCTGAAATTCTTTAATTTAAAAGAACTTCCTAGCCACGTTTTTATTTAAGATTGGTTTCCTTCCGGAGATCTTTATGAATACACACACCGACTATTTTTTAAACTAGAACTTTCTAGAAGAAGGAGCAAAGTCCAAGTACTTAACCTTATAAAACCTACCCCAGTACACTTCTTCATTGTTCTTCTCACCTACCCTACTCGCACATTCCTCTCAAAGTATTTTTTTAGCAGCTACAGTGTTCTTCTCTCGGTTATACTAGTAGCTTTCTCTGATCATGGCACCCCTAAAAGTGTACGGAGGTCATGTCTCACCGGCCGTTAGGCGTGTTCTCGCTTGCCTTCATGAGAAAGAGCTCAGCTTTGAGTCAGTTCCCGTGAACTTCGGGGCCGGCGAGAACAAGAAAGAGCCCTACCTTTCCCTCAACGTATGTAGACAAGTCTAGTAGTTGTGAATCCAAAGACTTGACACATACTATATGCATTTTTGATTCTTAACTCTTGATGTTTTGGTTGAAATTGCAGCCTTTTGGTCAAATCCCAGCTTTTGAGGATGGAGGCATCAAAATGTTTGGTAAGGCTTTTATCTTTTTTCTTTTGGTAAATTAAACCAAAGTGATAATGAACAAGAAAAAACAGAGTAAGTTCATGTCTTTGAACCGAACCAGAGTCAACTTGTTAGCAACTGACAATATCTTTTATGTTCAGAATCAAGGGCAATCTCACAATACGTTGCTAGAGTGTATGCTGACAAGGGTAGTCAGCTGATCTACACATCGGGCAAGGAACTGGCACAAATGCTAGTATGGATGGAAGTGGAGACTCACCAGTTAGACCCAGTAGCCTCTACGCTGATTAGGGAACAAATCGTGAAGCCACAATGGAGGGGATTGCCTCCAGATGCTGCTGTGGTGGAGGAAAACGAAGCCAAGCTTAGCAAGGTCCTTGATGTGTATGAGGCCAGGTTGGCTCAATCCAAGTACTTGGCAGGTGACCAATTCACCTTGGCGGATCTACATAACCTCCCTTGTATGACTTACTTAATGGACTCTCCATCCAAGAAGTTGTTTGAGTCACGCCCACATGTTAGTGCCTGGCTTGCTGATATCAGTTCAAGGCCAGCTTGGGTCAAGACCTCTGCCCCATGAACAGCCTGACCATTGGAAAACTTACCTTCAGGCCTTAAACTTCAAGATTTCTGCATTTTGGCTTCTGTAACTTGCTTTCCTTTTTGTGTGTTCTTTATCCTCTTTTTGTGATAAAGAGGTAAAAGGTGGAGAGCATTAGTTTTCTCTCTGCCCTGTTTTTCAGAATGAAAATAAATGGCATAGTGCTTCTTCGAATTGCCAGAACTACTCTCAGTCTCTCACTTTGCCACTGTAATTTCGTCCTGAAAATTTCAAATTTCCACCTGGGGTTCATTAGTGGGAGACGTTAAAAATCTATGTCGAAATTTGAATAATCTACAAAACATTTTGATCTCATTTTCACTCTTTGATCTCCACTTTTTGTTTGGGTAGATCTGAAGGATTAAACCCATGTCCATTCCTTTAAAACAGAGCAAAACAAACGGGGTAAAGAAACCCGAGGAAGGTCTTGGGCAAGCATTTCTTTGACACTATCAGTCGTATTATAAAATTTTTAAACGGAAAAACCATTCTCGATATACTATACATTCTACTTCTTTATCTGGTATTTTTTGTCGAAACTTTTTTATCTGGTATACTACAATACTACTTGGTACTACTCAATCACCGACAGTTACAGAAGTACTTGTTTTCCTTCTACAATTTTTAAACGCACACTATCCTTGACTAAGAAACTTGCAATGTGGAAAGATTTTTTCTGATTAGAATATGAATTCATGTTGCTCATGGATAACAATTTTAAAAGAGAAACATTTTTGGAACAAAATAAAAAGACCTCTACGCCTTAACCTTATACTCCATCCTCAACCATCCTTTCTATTCTCAATTTTCTTTTATCGTACATTCATTCCTCTTGAGGTCACTCTTTCTTCCAACGGAGTCTCTGGTCATGGCATCCATGAAAGTATATGGAACCAAATTCTTCACAAACGTGGGGCGAGTGATGGCTTACCTTTATGAGAAAGAGCTTGACTTCGAGTCCATCCCCGTCGACTTGAAAAATGGAGAACACATGAAGGAGCCGTATCTTTCCCTTAACGTAAGTAAAAAGAGACGAACAAAACAACTAATCATTAACCAAGATCTGGGTTCTCCCGATTCTTACATTTCAATGTTTGCATTGTAGCAGCCATTCAGTAAAGTACCAAGTTTTGAAGAAGGAGATCTAATAATGTTCGGTATAGTCCAAAAAATTCTACACCGCCCTTAAATTTATTTATTGTCCACAGAGGAAATGATAAGTTTGGAACATTTCTGATGTGCAGAGTCAAGGGCAATCACCAACTACATAGCTAAGGAGTATGCAGACAAGGGGACTCAACTTTTGTACACTTCAGGAAAGGAATTAGCAGAAATGTTGCAATGGATGGAAGTAGAGGCTCAACAATATTACCCTGTGGCTGCAAACCTCTTGTGGGAGCTTCTTTCGAAGCCAGTAGTCTTGGGACTCCCTACGGATACAACCGTGGTAGAGGAAAATGAAGAGAAGCTAAGCAAGATTCTTGATATCTACGAGGCAAGGTTGGCTCAATCCAAGTACCTGGCAGGTGATGACTTCACATTGGCGGATTTGCACCACCTTTCTACCATTAGCAGTCTGATGCAGACCCAAATCAGGAAATTGATTGATTCACGCCCTCATGTTAGCGCCTGGGTTGCTAATATGACCGCAAGGCCAGCCTGGGCTAAAGTCCTTGCCTTGAAAGATTTTTAATAAACACTCCTTTCTGGACCTGTCTTGTTGCCTTCAAGTCTTCAATCTGTTTGTGTTGCGTGCTCTAGAGTTTATCTCTTCAGTTGGTCGGTCACCACGGCGATTTCATCAGTTACGAAGTTGTTTTGTCCAAAATGCTAAAGGTGTCCTCTCTTAGCCACGGACACAGCACCAACAGCAATGATGAGGCACCGACAATGGAAGCCTGTCCTGTTACCTTCGAGTCAAGCTTGTCTGCATATGTTTAGCTGCTTGTAATTTGCTTCTCTCTTGGTGGGTTATTCGTCTTCTTGTGATAGCGAGGCTGAGGGTGGAGGAGAGCATTAGCTGTGAAGTCTGTGACCGTGTTCCTTTTTTTTTTATGATGTCGAACAAGAAAAGCCGAACTAATATTGCATTTCCCAAGTACTGTGTGGATCTTGATATTCGCAGAAAGGGAAGTGACTTCTCTCGAATGGATCATGGATGAACATTCCGACGAAAGGGGAGTATGGCATTACTCTCGACTCGAATCAGCTGTTACAAAAAGTCATGAACGACTTTGAATGTCTTTGTCAGATTCTGAACAAATTGCGTCATGGATGAGCATCTTTTTTTTTTTTGACACAACTTGCGTCATGGATGAGCATTTGGAGTCACTAGCCTTTGCAGACGGAAGAAAATGGGAGTATTTTAATCCTTTACACTTTTTCTTTTTCTCATATGGTGCTGCACTTCCAGTAACCATGTCCATGATACTTGTGATACGAATATATTTTTGCTTTCCCTACTGGGTTTAAAATATTAATACATCTGCAACATGCAGGCATTCTAGAAACCCAGTAAAAGAAATAATATTTCCAAGAATTGAAGGAAAAGAGTGGGTGGCCTTAACCTTTATAATCCCAACAACACTGCCCTGTAGCACGCATAGCCTTCACATTCCAGAACTGCACGCACTACTCTCCCTGCCAAACATATGCCTTACTAGATCCGTCTTTCCAACAACAAATCTCTTTGATCATGGCATCCATAAAATTACACGGAAGCAATTTCTTCCATAATGTAAGGCGAGTGATGGCTTGCCTATACGAGAAAGAGCTTGATTTTGAGTCCATTCCTGTCGACTTGAAAAATCGCGAACAGAAGAAGGAGCCGTATCTTTCCCTCAACGTAAGTTAAAAAGATCGAAAAAAGACATCGATTAATCATTATGGCGATAAATTAGTTTGGCAGTTGACTGCTGCAGATACTTCTTTCTCTAGAGTGAAAGAAATTATTATGACATTATTCATTTCTCCGCAGTCTGACAATTAAATGTTTGTATGATTGCAGCCATTTGCTACAGTGCCAACTCTTGAAGACGGAGACATAATTATTTTTGGTAAGGCCCCAAAATTTTACAGTGCAGTTAAATGTATGAATTGCCTATTGAGAGAATGATAACTTATCTTAAAGTTTGAAACTTCAATGATGTGCAGAATCAAGGGCGATCACAAACTACACAGCGATAGAGTATGCTGACAGGGGGACTCAACTTGTATACACTTCAGGGGAAGAATTAGCAGAAATGTTAGAATGGATGGAAATAGAGGCTCACCAATATGAACCAGTGGTTTCAAGGCTGATGCGGGAGTGCATTGTTAAGCCAGCACTTCATGGATTGCCTACGGATATAGGGGTGGTAGAGGAGAACGAAGCAAAGCTAAGCAAGATTCTTGATGTGTACGAGGCCAGGTTGAAGCAATCCAAATACTTGGCAGGTGAGGACTTCACGCTGGCAGATTTGCACCATCTCCCGACCATGAGCTACCTTATGGAGACCCCATCTAGGAGACTGATCGACTCACGCCCACATGTTAGCTCCTGGGTCGCTGATATCACAGCTAGGCCAGCTTGGGCCAAGGTCCTTGCCTTGGAAACGCAACTATAGATACCTCAAACCATCAGCACACTCTACCTTGGCGATTCTCAGTGGCACGAGATTCTATCCCATTTCTACAAGACCCGTTTACTGGTACCCAATAATAGACAGTTGTCTTGATTTCGAGGAGAGTTTAGCCTGTCTGCATTATGGCTTTTGTAATTTGCTTCTCCTTACGTGTGTAGTTTTCTCCATCCTCTTGTGTGGAGAGGCTGAGGGAGGAGAGCATTTAGGGCCTGTTTGGAATTGTCTTCATTTTTTTAATGCTATCATTTTTCTTCAACCACTTTTTAACACAGTTGACCAAGGAACTTGCAATGGAAAGCTATTTCTTTATTCTTTTTTTTATTAGAATACGAATGCATAATTTAAATTATTTTTTTGATAATATATGATGGAATAAATAAATTGAAGATGATAATAGCTTAAATTAATATTTGACTATATATGTAGTTTTGTAATATTGTCAAAGTCAACACTAAAATCATTTCAATATATAATAAATTTTATGTTACATTGAAGCAAATTTGAAGAGTTAAAATAGAACTGCCAACTAAGTTTAAGAATGATATTGAATTTAGCTTTCAACCTAGTAATTCTCAGCTTGTGTTAGATAGTGCAATCTTTAATTTGTGCTTAATTCTAAATTTTCTTTGAGTTGTTTAAGTTTGGTAATAAGCAAGGTGTTAGGAGAACGTGAGTCGCCCGAAAACCGGGGAGACGATACGCGAGGCCCAAGTGAGTTCCATACGTGTGACCAGGACACCACTCTGTAACCCAAAACCTCAAGGTATTGGATACATGGGTCCACTTCAGTTATATGTTACTCACTTGGCCTCTTTCTCTCCGATGTGGGATACACCACTCACACTTACATTCCAACAATCTCCCCCTCAAGTGTGAGACTCTTCCATATCGGACATCATCGGGCCTACTCCCCCTTCAACGGAAATTTTCGCAACATCACCAAGAGCCCACTCTGCCATCAAGCCCGTTCCAGGAGCACGCGTCTGCCGATGCTCCAAGAGCTCATTCCATCGGGAGCCACGACTTATAACTTCACTTAGGCCGGGGAAGCAAAGCCTCTTAGAAGCATGCGCCTGCCGAAACCACTCTTATCCGGAGCCACGCCTTACAACTCCAACACGAGCTTGGTCCAAGAGCCCAACCGCTCTTCGTTCCACATGGGGGCAGCAGCCACGGGAACATCACCATGTCGCAAACCATTCCGTCCCAGCCGAACCATCGGCTCCGCTACCACGTGTTAGGAGAACGGGAGTCGCCCGAAAACCGGGGAGACGATACTCGAGGCCCAAGTGAGTTCCATACGTGTGACCAGGACACCACTCTGTAACCCAAAACCTCAAGGTATTGGATACATGGGTCCACTTCACTTATATGTTACTCACTTGGCCTCTTTCTCTCCGATGTGGGATACACCACTCACACTTACATTCCAACACAAGGTTAGGTGTTAGTTTTGCTAGGTGGTCTAGCTTTAGAAAAACTTATAAGATAGGTTTGTTGATTTGTCTTGTATGAATTATAGAAATTTCAAGGAGATACTTTGAGTGCCTAATCGTCTCTTTAATAGTACTTAATAAATATTTAAAGTCTTTCTTTTATAATTAAATGTGTACAATGTCTAAAAGTTTCTATTATTAATTAGCAATTTAGTCTATTTATAATTATTCATTCTAACTAAAATCTAGAGTTCACAGGAATATTAATTTTATAATAGAGTTAATAAGATTTAGCTCTAACACTTCTAAGCCTAATCCAAGTATTAAAGATCCGAGAGATAAATTAAAAAATATAAGGGCAATTGAATAACGAAAAACAATTTATAATGATGATAGGGGACTTTTTTGGGAATGGTGGCTGATAACGAAAAACAATAATTATTTCCATTATTATTATTTATAATGAAGAAGAGAGGAACGGTGGCCATGCCTGCATCCCCAAACCTAGTCAAATAACTATTTTAACTAATATATATAATATTTTTAACAATTTTTTAATAAAATGATATATTAAGGAATATAAAAGACTAGATTTTAAAATAAAGAGGTGTTTTTTTTTTTTTTGACAGTAAATAAAGAGGTGTTTAGAAAAGAAGACTTAGTATATAAGGACATGCAACACAAGAAGTTTCCATTAATTTATTAAAAAATTATTATTAAATAATAAAAATTGTGAAATTCTAAATTTATTATTAAACAATAAAAATTGTGGAATTATAACTTTATACATTATAAATTGAATAATGACGATAAAGATAATTCTTATTTCTTAGGCTGCCACTGCCAGCCGTTTGAGCCCGTCGCTGTATTATTTTATTTTTTATCAGATTTGGGTAGATTACGCCATTGACCTTGGGCTAAAACTAATTGCCAATGATGTGATTTATATAATAACAGTGTGTTTTAATCTAATTAATTAGCGAGAGGGTGAACGTCACATGACAAAACATGAATTAGGTAGATGAATGGTGAAGGCAGGCGCTGTATTATATATATTTATATGTTATAAAATAAAAGGTGATTGATGGTATATAATGACTTGATAATGAACTTGATGATTTTGATGAAAAGAAAATAAGAAGAGAGAAAGATATAAGGGAAGAGAATAAGATATAAGGGAGTATAAGGGAGAGAATTTTATATTTCTGAATGAATGAATATCACATTTATCACCCTCTATTTATAGGCAATTGGAACAGTGTGAACGGAACAATGTAAACGGTCCAAAATGTGCAGCTACGAGTTGTCATCGGGTTGTCGGCCATGAGTTGTCATCGGATTGTCGGCAACGAGTTGTCATCGAGTTGTCCAAGATGGTGGCTAGCAAAGTCTTACTTGTACTGTCCAAGATGGTAGTAAAGTCTTACATATTGTCAACTACAATGAACATTCACTTGATTTATTCATAACACTCCCCCTTGAATGTCATTGTAGAAGATAGGATAGAATACGCTTAGGAAAAACTGTCTCGTTAAAAACCTTACCAAGAAAAACCCAGTGGGATAAAAACTTGGTGAATGGAAAAAGAGTGCAGTGCGTATTGTACTCCCCCTCATTTTGACCTCCCTTGATGTCTCGAAGTCGTCGCATGCCAATCTTCTTTATCAACTTTTCAAAAATTGAAGTAGGCAGTGATTTCGTAAAGAGGCCTGCCAAATTTTCACTTGAACGAATCTATTGAACACAAATATCACCATTCTTCTGAAGATTATGAGTGAAAAAGAATTTTGGTGATATGTGCTTTGTCCGGTCGCCTTTAATGTATCCTTCCTTCAATTGGGCAATGCAGGCAGCATTATCTTCATAAATGATTGTTGGAACATTTTTTCCACTATCCAATCCACAAGAATCTCGAATATGTTGTGTCATTGATCTTAGCCAAACACACTCTCGACTGGCTTCATGTATGGCTACAATTTCTGCATTATTTGAAGAAGTGGCAACAATACTTTACTTTGTGGATCGCCACGATATAGCAGTTCCTTCATAGGTAAATAAGTAGCCTGTTTGTGACCGAGCTTTATATGGATCAGATAAATAACCTGCATCTGCATAACCAATTAGATCGGATTTGGACCCGGAGAAATAAAATAATCCCATAACCATTGTACCCCGAAGATATCGAAAAATTTGTTTTATCCCATTCCAATGTCTGCGAGTTAGAGCAGAACTATATCTTGCTAATAAACTGATAGCAAAAGATATATCAGGCCTTGTATTAGTAGCAAGATACATTAAAGCCCCAATCGCACTGAGATATGGTACTTCCGGAACCAAGAATGTCTTCATTATCTTCTCGAGGTCTAAAAATATCTTTCTTTTGATTAAGTGACCTCACAACCATCGGGATACTTGTTGGATGCGGTTTGTCCATATAAAATCTTTTCAATACCTTCTCGGTATAATGTGTTTGATGGACAAAGATCCTATTTTCTAAATGGGCAATTTGAAGACCTAGACAGAGTTTTGTCTTTCTAAGGTCTTTCATCTCAAATTCTTTCTTTAAACAATGCACGGCTTTGGAAACTTCTTCAGGAGTTCCAATAATATTTAAATCATCAACATAAACAGCAATGATGACATATTCATGCATGGACCTTTTAATAAAAACACATGGACATATGGAATCATTATTGAAACCTTCTTTTACCAAGTATTCACTGAGACGATTATACCGCATACGTCCAGATTGCTTCAAGCCATATAAAGATCTTTTCAATTTAATTGAGTATATATCCCGGGAATTAGTTGCTTTGGGCAACTTGAGTCCTTCAGGGACTCTCATGTATATATCATGGCTTATAGGTCCATAGAGATAGGCTGTAATAACATCCATTAGACACATTTCTAATTTTTCATATAATGCTAGACTAATTAGATACCGAAAAGTTATTGCATCCACCACAGGGGTGTATGTCTCCTCATAATCAATACCAGGTCGTTGGGTAAAACCTTGTGCGACAAGCCGTGCTTTATATCTCACTATTTCATTTTTCTCATTTCTTTTCCGCACAAATACCCATTTGTAACCGACCGGTTTTACACCATCAGGTGTTGGAACTACAGGCCCAAAAACTTCTCGCTTCATGAGCGAGTCTAACTCAGCCTTAATTGCGTCTCTCCATTTTGGCCAATCATTTCTACACCGGCATTCATCAATTGATTTAGGCTCATGATCCTCATTTCCTTCCATAATATTTAGCGCTACATTATAAGCAAATATTCCGTCGACGGTTATTTCACATCGATTCCATCTTGTTCCTGACATAATATAGTTGATTGAGATCTCATCATTTTGATTTATTTCAGGTACCTGAGTTACTTCTGGAACATTACAATTTATGCAGAAACCTCTTCTGGAGGATTATTCTCTTCTTGAGGATTTTCACTTTGAACTTCTGTAGGAGGTTTTATTACCTCGTTGGGGGCATCTTGTATCTTTACTCCTTTTTTCTGTCGAGGATTTTTATCTTTGGAACCGAGTGGTCTACCACGCTTCTGGCGTGCTTTTGATTCATTTGCAATCTTTGGTTGTCCTTCTGGGACTTCAATTCTAGCAGGAGCATTTGCAGCTGGTACATGAGATTTGATCACTCTATTAATGTCAGTAAAAGCGTCTGGCAATTGATTTGCTATATTTTGCAAATGAATTATCTTTTGAACTTCAAGTTCACACTGATTTGTTCGAGGATCAAGACTTGATAATAATATAGTATTCCATTTAATTTCTTTATCCAACTGCTTATTTTCACCCCCCTAATTTTGGATAAACATTTTCATCAAAATGACAATCAGCGAACCTTGCTGTAAATAAATCTCCAGTTGTTGGTTCCAAATATTTTATAATTGATGGAGATTCATATCCAACATATATTCCCATTCTTCTTTGAGGACCCATTTTAGTTCTCTGTGGTGGAGCAATTGGCACATATACTGCACAACCAAAGGTCCGAAGATGGGAGATATTAGGTTCGTGACCATGAACCAATTGAATAGGGGAGTGCTTATGATAGCTTGTTGGCCTGATGCGCACAAGTACTGCTGCATGCAAAATAGCATGTCCCCAGGCAGTAACGGGGAGTTTACATCTCATCAATAATGGCCTAGCAATCAATTGGAGGCGTTTGATCAACGATTCTGTAAGACCGTTTTGGGTATGAACATGAGCTACAGGATGTTCAACCACAATTCCAATTGACATACAATAGTCGTTGAACGCCTTAGAGGTGAATTCAGCAGCATTATCAAGACGTATAGTCTTGATTGTATGATCAGGGAAGTGTGCTCGCAATTTGATCAATTGGAACAATGAGCGCACAAATGCCAAATTGCGTGAGGACAACAAACACACATGGGACCATCTAGTTGATGCATCAATTAAAACCATAAAATATCTAAATGGTCCACACGGTGGATGTATAGGTCTACATATATCTCCCTGAATTCTTTCAAAAAATGTTGGTGATTCAGAACCAACTTTATCATATGAAGGCCGGATGATTAATTTTCCTTGTGAACAAGCAGTACATGAAAATTCATTAGATTGAAAAATCTTCTGGTTTTTCAGTGGATGACCAAATGAATTTTCAATAATTCTGCGCATCATTATTGATCCGGGATGGCCCAACCGGTCATGCCAAATTTTTAACTCATTAGTCAGCTTCAGGCTGGTGCCAGCTTCTGGCTGGGCATAATAACTTTCAATAACTCGAATATTTGTGTAGTACAATCCAGAGGACAATACAGAAAATCTTTTCACAACTTGTTTATTACCTGTAGTAGTAACTTTTGTAATGCAGAGATATTCAGCATCTCTTTCATTCATTGTCTCAATATGATATCCATTTAAACGGATATCCTTAAAACTCAAAAAATTTCTTTGAGACTTTGAAGAGAACAAAGCATTTTCAATGATTATTTTTGTTCCCTTTGGTAGTAAAATCTGAGCTCTTCCGGAGCCTTCAATTATTTTTCTACTACCAGAGATTGTACTAACATATGCCTTTTCAAATTTCAAAGTAAAGAAATATTTTTCGTTCATTAAATACGGAATGAGTTGTTGCACTGTCTGCTAGACAGATATCTGAGTCATTGTTCTTGAAACCATATAGTTGAATGTCCATATCTTGATAAAAGAAAAGAAAATAGGTATAAGAAAATAATGCTGAACTGAAATTTGTTTTAAATTAAAGAAAACATTAAGAACATTAATAGAAATAAACAACAGATAAGAACATAATTGTAAAATACAAAGAAACTAATAACAAATTTATTCTTGCTTCATTTTATTACTTGCATCTTCTAGATAAGCAAGATAATCATCAATGTCCTAGAATGAGTCTGTGTGGAAGGCAACATTTTGGTCATCATCTTGAACAAAATTTGTTTCAGCAACTTTATTTTTTCCTTTCAAAGATGATTGGTAAAGTTCTACCAAGTGCTTCGCTGTCCGGCATGTCCGTGGCCAATGACCTGTCATGCCACATCGATAGCAGGCTGTCTCATGATTTTTCTTATCATGATATTTGGCATCATTCATATGTTTTCCTTTAGCCTTGCCAATATTGCGGTCACGGTAATTAAAACTGTTCCTTCCACGTCCACGCCCACGTCCCCGGCCACGACCTTTTCCACGGCCACAACCAGAATTATCATGTATTGCTGCATTCACTTTAGGGAATGGAGCAGAAGCAGTGGGACGAGACTCGTTATTTTTCATCAACAGTTTGTTATTTTGTTCGGCCACAAGAAGGCATGAAATTAAATCAGAATATCTTGTGAAACCTTTTTCACGATACTGCTGCTGTAGGGGCACATTGGATGCATGAAAAGTGGAGAATGTTTTCTCTAACATATCAACATCAGTAACACTTTCTCCACATAGTTTTAACTGAGAGCTTATTCGAAACATAGCTGAATTATATTCATGCACAGATTTAAAATCTTGCAGTCTCAGATGCATCCACTCGTAACGAGCTTTTGGGAGTATGACCATCTTCAGGTGATCATATCTTTCTTTCAATTTTTTTCAAAGATCTGCAGGATCTTTGATAGTAAGATACTCCGTCTTTTGATTATCATGAAGATGATGATGGAGAAAGATTATGGCTTTTGTCTTATCTTGACCAGATACAGCTTTTGCCTTATCTTGACTAGTCCCTTCTTTATCTTGAATAGAGACAACTTTTGCCTTATCTTGTGGAGATTTTATGGTATCTCCCAGGCCCATAGCGTCTAAATGCATTTCTGCATCTAGTGCCCTTGACAGATAATTTCTTCCGGAAATATCAAGGGCTTCAAATTCAAGTTTTGCAAGGTTTGCCGTTATAACAGTAAAGAAATATATAAAAACAAATATAAAGAGAAGTAAAATAATTATATAAGTATATAAGCTTATTCGATAAAAGCGGCTTAGCCGGCCAACAAATGAAACAAGGCGGTTTTGCCGGCCAACAAAGAGATGAGGCGGCTTAGCCGGCCAAAGTATATAAGCTTACTCGATAAAGGCGGCTTAGCCGGCCAACAAATGAAACAATGCGGCTTTGCCGGCCAACAAAGAGATAAGGCGGCTTAGTCGGCCAATGTTGAATTTTGAGCAAATAAATAAATGCGGATTGAAAAGATTTAGAAATAATTACCTTAATAGGGTAAAGACTCGTGCTGATAACGTGTTATAAAATAAAAGGTGATTGATGGTATATAATGACTTGATAATGAACTTGATGATTTTGATGAAAAGAAAATAAGAAGAGAGTAAGATATAAGGGAAGAGAATAAGATATAACTATTATTTCTGAATGAATGAATATCGCATCTATCACCCTCTGTTTATAGGCAATTGGAACAGTGTGAACGGAACAATGTGATCGGTCCAAAATGTGCGGCTACGAGTTGTCATCGGGTTGTCGGCCACGAGTTGTCATCGGGATGTCGGCAACAAGTTGTCATCGAGTTGTCCAAGATGGTGGCTAGCAAAGTCTTACTTGTACGATCCAAGATGATAGTAAAGTCTTACATATTGTCATCTACAATGAACAACTTGATTTATTCATAACATTATGAACTCTCTATAATTTGTTGTCTCTAAAACAAGAGAGAGTGAGAGAGTAAAGCACATCATCAATAACCAGAGAAAAGAACCATGGCAACAGCATCAGCAGCCAGTACTGGTACTGTAACTGGTGATATCCAAGAATATGATCGTCTAAGAGAGTTGAAAGAGTTCGATGCTACAAAAATGGGTGTTAAAGGGCTGGTTGATGCAGGCATAGCCACCATTCCTCGCTTCTTCATTCACCAAAATGAAGCACAACCATCACATCCCAAAACAGCTCGTTCAGGGGTTGAGGGTAGCATCACCATCCCCATCATTGACCTCTCTGGGGTGGAGTCATCAGACAAGAGGCCAGCCATCGTGGAGCAGGTTTCGAGCGCTTCTCGAGAATTCGGGTTCTTTCAGATTGTGAATCATGGAGTCCCACTGGGAGCTCTGGATGCAACAATTGCAGCTATCAAGGCCTTCCATGAGCAGCCCGCGGATGTACCACAGGGAGCCTGCAGTAGCCTACTTTTCTAACCTGGACTTGTTTCTTTCCAAAGCTGCTAATTGGAGGTATGCATGGTAGTACTGGCTTTTTATGCAAGTGGTTTAATTGCATTTTTTTGCCCTGCCTTCATCATCAGATTGGAAGAAACTATATTTACTCAAGTCGTACCTAGTATTATATATTAACCCATCAAGGGTTCCTCTTCCCTTTATAGGAAAATAGATTTGCTTGTTTATCTTATTTTCGAAATTCTCCAATTAAAATGATATAACAAGGAGACATGTCACAACAATTATGACACTTATAAAAATATCATGTAAAATCATAGCAGAAAGAAGATATGGACAACATGAGTGATATTTTTCATCATTTATCACTTTATTTTAAACAAACGAGTTACAATAATTACAGGTGAAATTACAGAAGCAAAACTTTGTAGGTATATGCTACACTTTCTAATTTATCATTTTTTTTCTTTATAGAAATCTAATTTTATCATTTAGAATGCAAAAGAAAGTAAGTAGGCTGGAGTAGTTGTAAATAACTTAACTAATTGTAGACCAAGTTTCTTTGAATCGACTATTTTTAATTGTTCCTAATTCGGGAGTAATGCACAGGGATTATAATATTAGATGTTGGAGTTGAATTTACGTTTTGCAGGGATACTCTTCAGATAAGGCTAGGATCTCAACTACCAAGCATTGAGGAAATTCCTGAGATATGCAGGCTTCAGGTGCTTGAGTGGGACATACAGTGCCGAAGAGTAGCAGAGTTGGCGATGGGGTTATTGTGTGAAGGCCTAGGATTCAGGGAAGGAAAACTGAAGAAATTGACATGTTTGGAAGGAAGGGCAATGGTGGGACACTATTATCCCCAGTGCCCGCAGCCTAATCTAACAGCCGGGACTTCTCCTCATACAGATCCCTCGGTGTTGACAGTGTTGCTTCAGGATCATATTGGGGGTTTGCAGGTCAAGTACGGTGAGGATCAATGGGTGGATGTTAACCCTGTAACAGGTGCTCTTGTTATTAACATTGGGGAGCTACTTCAGGTGGGTAGTGTAGTGAGTACTGACATTTTTGTTTCTTTCTTCTTTATTAATTGTATTTTACAGCTATAATTACTTATACCTTTTGGTTCTGTTTTTCTTCAGATCATATCCAACAATGCCTACAAAAGCGTGGAGCATAGAGTGTTGGCCAACTCATCTGATGAGCCACGAGTATCTATTGCAATCTTCTTCAACCCAGGCGAGAAGGAAAACTTCTATGGACCCCTCCCGGAGCTAGTGGCATCAGATAAACCAGCTCTGTATCGTAAATTTACTTTGGCAGAGTTCCTTGGGAGATTCTTCGCTCAAGAGTTGGATGGAAAACCTTGGAGCAGTTGCTATAAGATGTGACAGGTGATATTCCCTAGAAATGGGACAATAAGTTAGTAAAATATCATCTCAACCTCAATGGGAAGTACCAGTGGGAAGTTTTAAATAACTCGTTATTGCTTCTCATTAATTTGTCTCTATCCTCCATCGACTACAAGTTGTGATAGTACAATTTCAATCCGGAACATTCCAAGGTGTGTGAACATTTACCGTTGAAGAATTTAGTATGATTTGACATAGGATCGATGTAGCAGTCCACTTTAGGATTTTAGTTATTCTGAGAATGGAGAGGAGACGTTGATGTACATCTCCGGCCTGACCAGACTAATTATCTGCAGGTGTTAAGCTTAAAATGCTGATAAAGCCCACAACCAAATGTGTACTCTTTTTTTCTTTGTCGATCATTGTAAATTTTATGAAAGAAAGATATTACGTAGCAAACAGTTTACAGCACAAGAAGAAGAAAGCTCCCATTTTGGGTGCAGTTAAATGAACGAAATCCGATGGTTCTGGGGTAATCAGTAATCACCATCCGCACCGAGGGAGAAATATTATGCAAGATTATGGCTGTCCAATCTCTTGTGTTTGGCCAACTAATGCTTTTAATATAGTACAATTTCAGTAAATTTGCATTGACCTGATTCTAGTGTTCATCAAGCATAATGCATCATTCAATTGGAAATCCTATTTGAGGATGGATGCGGAAGTGCAACTGCTGTTTTGCAGGACAGCGAGCTAGTACTTTCTGGAATTTCAACCAGGCAGTGCCATAGTGAAAATATTCGAGCATTTTACAAAACATCTGGAAATTTAAAAGCAGAAGTTACTATATATATAATGTGACGGTGAGATTCCCCAAATGAGTAATTAATGTTCCAAAAATATTATTCTTGGGCCTGTCCGTGCCGGCCGTTGATCTCGACTCATGTATTATATTAATTCTATCAGATATGAGTAGATCACGGCATCGACCTTGAGAAAAACTAATCGCCAGTGATGTGATTTATATAACACTGTGCTTTAATATATAATTAAGTGGTGAATTCAGTAGGTGAACGATGAAGGCAGGGATTGTATTATAAATATATGAACCCTTTTTGTTGTCTCTAAAACAAGAGTAAAACATATCAATAACAAGAGAAAAAACAATTATGGCAACAGCATCAGAAGCTAGTGTTACTGATGTTCAAGACTATGATCGTCTAAAAGAGTTGAAAGAGTTCGATGCTACAAAGATGGGAGTGAAAGGGTTGGTTGATGCTGGCATAACCACCATACCTCGCATCTTCATAAACAAAACTGAAGCACAACCATCAGATCACAGAAATGCTATTGCAGCTGCTGGGGGTGAGGCTAGCGTTACTGTCCCCGTCATTGACCTCTCCGGCGTGGAGTCATCATCAGGTGACAAGAGGGCAGCCATCGTGGAGCAGGTTTCAAGAGCATCTCGAGAATTCGGGTTCTTTCAGGTCGTCAATCATGGAGTTCCACTGGAAGCTCTGGAGGGAGCACTTGCCGCTATCAAGGCCTTCCATGAGCAGCCTGCGCATGTCAAGGCGCAGTTTTACCACAGGGAGTATAAGCCTGCAGTGGCCTTCCGTTCTAACCTGCACTTGTTTTTACACAAAGCTGCTAATTGGAGGTATATATATAAATGCATGGTAGTACTAGTTCTTCTGCAAGTCTTTGCAATATCATTGCCGTGCGATCAGATTCATAATTTCTTTTTTGTTTTCTCCATCAAAAGATTAACAAGGCTTTTCTTTTTTTTTTTTTTATTAATGAAAGAAATTAGAAGGATGAATGATGAAGGTTTGAGGAATAAAATTTTCAGTGTTTTGATAGGCCAACAAGATCATCAACAAAATCATAAACAAGACAAAGCCGGAAAATTAAGAGACATAAGAATTATGAGTGTCCGTGGTCTAATCAAAAGGCTCAAATTTTACCATCTCAAATTATGAATTAATCTAATTTTAACCCCTCCCTCTAATTAAATTCTTTTCCCGTTGGTCCGATTTAATTGTTCCTAGCGCAGGAGCAGGGAATTATAATAATCAGGAGTGGGTGTTAAATTTATGTTTTACAGGGATACTCTTCAGATAAGGCTAGGATCTCAACTACCAAGCATTGAGGAAATTCCTGAGATATGCAGGCTTCAGGTGCTTGAGTGGGACATACAGTGCCGAAGAGTAGCAGAGTTGGCGATGGGGTTATTGTGTGAAGGCCTAGGAGTCGAGGAAGGAAAGTTGAAGGAGATGACATGTTTGGAAGGAAGGGTAATGGTGGGACACTATTATCCCCACTGTCCACAGCCAAATCTAACATCTGGGACTTCATCTCATACAGACCCGTCGGTGTTGACAGTGTTGCTTCAGGATCATATTGGGGGTTTGCAGGTCAAGTATGGTGGGGATCAGTGGGTGGATGTTAGCCCTGTAACTGGAGCTATTCTTATTAACGTTGGGGAGCTGCTTCAGGTGGGTAGTTGTGTCATTTCGTTTATTCTTTTTTATTAATTATATTTTTTTTAACTATTTGTTTACAATTATATATACGGCTGATATGGCATCAGAAAATTGGAAGTCTATGGCTTCATTTCCGCCTAGTTTGCGCAAAGAATAGGAGAACCCATATTAGTTTGCCCAAAGGCAAATACTAGGATTTACTTGAGAAGCTCTACGTCAATTCCGAAATTCAGACAGGAAACCTGGGATACTTTGCTTATCTAACAAGACATGTTGATACATATCGAAGAAGCCATACCCAACTCCTCAAATCAAGAGCAAATCACAACAGCTTTGGAGAGCAAGAGAGCAACAGTAAATGGCTTTGAGAATGAAGTAAATAATAGTGGGAATGATGAGTATAAATAGGAGGCTTGTCACGTAACAAAGAGACGGTCATATATATGGGCAGTTTCTCTAGCCATATAAGGATGCTTTACTTTCCGAGAATTGTATAACCTTATATCATGTCCTCTTAAGAATAATACACATGGTGAAAATAATTTTCATGATCGACCATATCAACGGCCTTTTGCTTGTTTTTCTCTTCAGATCATATCCAATGATGCTTACAAAAGTGTGGAGCATAGAGTGTTAGCCAATCCTTCTGATGAGCCACGAGTTTCCATTGCAATCTTCCTCAACCCAAACGATAGGGAAAAATTGTATGGACCGCTTCCGGAGCTCCTAGCATCACATAATTCAGCTCATTATCGTCAATTTACATTCACAGACTTCCTAGGAAAATTCTTGGCTCAAGAGTTGGAGGGCAAACCTTTGAGCAGTTACTACAAGATATGACGGTGATATTCCCCAAAAAAGGGACTATAAATAAGTTTAAGTATCATCCCAACTCCAGAGGGAAGTATTAAGCTACTGCGGTATTAGTATAGCTTCTTTTCAATTAATTTGTCTCTATTCTCTATCATCTACAAGTTGTTCTAGGGTACGATTTCAATCCAAAAATTCCATGGTGTTTTGGTCATTTATAGTTGAAGAATGTGTTATTTTTTGAAGAATGTGTTATTGATTTGACAAAGGATCGATGATTCTATTTATTCTGAGGATGGAGAGGAGATGTTGATGTACATCTGGCCGACCAGACTAAATAACTGCAGCCTAAATGCTGATAAAGCCCACAACCAAATACATACGCTTTTTTCTTTCGCTAAATCATGGTCAATTTTATTAAAGAAAGATATTAAAAAAGCCATTTTGGCTAAAGAGTCTGCTATGCTATTTGTCCACTTAACAAAATGAACAAAATTGGTTTTGGGGAAATCAGTAATCATCATCATTCGCACCGAGCGAGAAATATCATGCAAGATTATGTTTGTCCAATCTCTTGTTTTGGCGAACTACAATTTTCAATGACATAGAATCTAATCAATATAGCTTTAAGAATCTTTTTACCTTTTCTTATTTTCCATTCTCACAAAACCTCTTAACAAAGCATTTCTGACAAGAAGGGAACACGAATGTGTACATCATGATAGCAGAACACAAATTAGAAAGTTCGTACGGATACTGGCTTTGTTGAATTGAGTCATAGCTCTTCACCAACTTACAGCATTTCCCACATCCTGTCAACAACAGTAACACATTTATCAACATTTAAACCAGAGTATTCTCAGATGCATATCCAGATGTTCCGGCCTCCATTTCCTTTTCATTACCAAACCATTCAGCCATATCATCATCATCAGTGGATTGAAGGCAGTTCCTTGTTCTTCTTGTGCCATAATACCGAAAGTTCACGTCATTTTCTTCTTTTTGTGGAGCACCTCTACCCCTCTCTGTCATTTCTAGCCGCCACTTTTCTATTTTCTGTTCATCTTGAGACAAACTGCTTCTACCCCCAGCAATAGGAAAATCTAGAAATTCAGCATCCTCTTTTGACGAGATTGTGGGACAATCATCTCCTTCTCCCGCCACAAATCTCCATGTACCTGCACTGCTGCTTCGGTTCATCCCACCCGATCCCTCTGATTTGTGATCACTGGTTTGATTTTCACCACTAAAGAGATACTTTGATCTGGCATGTTTCAGATAGCCTTTATTATCATGTTCAGGTTTAGAAATTACATTTGGAATATTTGACACCTGTGACCTTCTATGATCGCATTTCAAGCATACCATGTTTCTTCTGAAATTGATGTAGTTGCATCTGTAAAATAGAGGATTGAGAATTATATATAAAAGATTTTAGGACTATACCAAGTATTGACATGCAATCATACAGAAGAGGTCAATTAGATGTGTAAAATCACTCACGAATCGCATTCCCATTCTCCAGGATTAAGTTTCCGCTTTGGAGGTTTCTCTTTGCATTGCAGACATATTGTATTCCTTGCGAAGTTTAAGAAATTACATCTGCACGGATGGAATTTATCAATAAGAAACACTATCAATTATTAGAACATACAGCAAATCCATTGAACTCTTACTTTTCGCAAACCCAGTCTCCTTTCTTCAGTGGAAGATGATCTTTATCCTCCCCCAGCTGTTTCAGTCTTTCTTCAAACAAGCCATTACACCGCAAGCACTTGATATTTCTGGCAAAATTGAGGAAATTGCACCTACAGAAAAGATGCACAGCTTAAGTTGGAGTTACAGCTAAACAGCTCACGATTCTTAACAAGAAATAGACTGCTTATCAAATTACTTAGGGCAAAGCCAGTCGCCTTGCTTCATTGGGACTCTTATCTGGCTTTTTTCTTGTTGACTTGAATTAACTTGAACAGTTTCCCTTTGCGATTTCCTCAAATCCAGGTGCTGAGAATCAAGTTCCTGCCTGCTGAACTCCACCATTTCTTTCAGCAGCCTTCTCACTGATTCTTTAACGATTTTATGTTCAGAAGGTTTGTTTTCCAATGTACCCGAAACGAAACCAAGCCCATAAACCAATAAGATTCGCATGACATCCACAGTCCTTCCCCCTTCCTCTTCTCGTGCCTTGACAAATGCCCTCTCACAGTCTCCTCTCAAGTTGCAGGTGCTGCAAACCTACACGCAAGCTTCGTCAAGTTAGTCGTGATAAATATTAGTGAGCCACAAACACAATCTTCAAGCGAGACCAGCTCAACAGAAAAATGGAAAAACGAAGAAGGAAAAAAAAAAAAGATTCTTTGCTGGATAGGTCAACTGCGATAGAGTTAATTTTGGCAAAAGCTTAATTCTTTGCTGCTGGTACGTACATTCCCTTCATGAATGCCCACATATGCTCTGAGGCGCTTCCCTGAGTTGACAACCTTCCTATCTTTGGTAGGGCAGCCACATCCTACCACAACTTGGATATCTTTCCTTGTAAAGAATCTGGCAGGATTAAATAGCAGGTGAGCTAACAATTTTCCACAAGAAACCAAACATCAAACAGGTGGAATGCACACTCTGAAATCACCAAAAAAATACACAAATAGCCGTATAATAACACACAGTACTAGTAGAACCCAACTGACCACTGAAATTGAAAACAAATAACTAACTAGAAAAAAGAGAATACAGGTTCAAAAAAAACCCTAAAACCAGCATCTCAATGGGATCAAATACAAGGGTACCTTACCTTATAAGCCCAAACTGATCCCGGGCAAAATTGAGGCCAGCAGTTCTGATAGAGTTGGCTTCCTTGGGACCCAAATCCGGATTCCGGAATGGGTTATCCACAGCTTCGAAGTAACCTCGATTCAACAACAGTTCCATGAGATCAACCCATTCAGGCCAGGGGTGAGAAATCTGAACTTCTGTTAAGCCTTCACTGGGTTTGCCTTGGCCGGGAAGATCACTGGTTTTCGGGGGTAATCTGGCAATTGGGTTTGTGGGTTTTGAAGAAGGGAGTTCCTCCACGAAGAAGTCGAGTCCTGGGTTGGGGTTTCGGGTTGTGGATACATTGTGAAGATGAGAAATGGGTAAGAGAATGTTTGGGTTTCCTCCTCCACGGTAATCTTCACCACTAATGAGACGGAGATGTCTATAACAGGAGCGAAAGAGTTTTTGCATTTGATTTTCGGGGTGTTTCTAATGTAGATTCTATTCTACTCTAAATCTTTCTCTTCTCTAATCTTATTTTTGGCGGGAGAGTTGGGTGCTTGGGTCTGAGGGGTTTTTGTTTTTGTTTTTTAACGTTTTCGCTATGTGTGAAGAAATATTAATTTTGTTGGCGGATTTTTTGGTTACAATAAGAATCCTAATCTAAATGTTAAACTAATTAACACTATCAGGATTTGAACCCACGACCACTAACCTACAAATCAACATGGCTTTTATCCATTTAAAAATTTCGTAATTTGCCTCCGCTTGCATAGAAACAATAGGTTTAAAGAAAAACAAGAAAAATAAACCATAGAATCTAGTTTTTTTTTATCAAAAAATAGAATATAGTTGATTTCTATGCATTGGATTCAAATCCATGATATTCCCACTAATTTGAGACCGTAGTACACCCTCTGTTTTTTTAAGACGTTTTAAATTTTTGCAGGAATCCTTAAAAGGAATGTATTTATTAGCCTAATCTTATTAAAATACTTATTTAGATAAGACATCTTAATGTTGTCGTTGAAACTCTTCACGCGTCTTATATATTGAAACAAAATTAGAAGAATAAAGTTAGAAGTTCAAAAACGTCTTATTATAAAAAACAAAGAGAGTATAAAATTAAAAGAACAGTAAGGTACCGTTTGGAACGGGGTACTGGACCAAAGTCCACGCGTACTTGGACCAGTGACCACGTTTGGTACGTCTGGAGGCGCCAAAGTCCACGAGGACTGGACTGGACTCGAGGCCCACGAGTCTGGGAAAGTCCGCGGACTTGAAGTCCACCTCAGGAGTGCGGCCTCTGAGTCCACGCGCTGTGGACTCGAAATTTTGGACAAGTATACCCACGGTATTTCCACGATATCCGAAAAAACCAGTAACAAAACCCTCATCTTTTTCACCCGAAAAAATCCCCAAGCCCTCATTCGAGCTCTCCACTGTTCTCTGCTCCCAAATTCCCAACCCAGGTATCCTCTCAACCCTCTTCTTCCTCGTCTCTCGTCGCCCCGTCTCCGGCGAAGCCTCCACGCCGTCGCTTCTGTACTCTCCAACGTCGTCGCATCTGTCTCTTCTCTTCCTCTCTTTCTTTTATTTTCTGCCTTCGTCGTCCATTCCCTCTCCTTCTTCCTCTTTTTTTCTTCCTCTTCGTATTCCTCTTTCTCCGTCGCCGGTGGCCAAGCACGGCCGTCTGCCACCCTCCGCCCGCCTGTTCCAACTTCCCCTTCGTTCTTCTTCCAACTTCCCCCACCGAATCCATCCAAGCCTGCTTGAAATTAAAAATCCCCAAATTCAAAATGTGAAACCCTAATTTCTAAATTCTCAAATTAATCCCTACTGTAACTGTATTTCGTGGAAATATGTTTATTTTATTCCATTTTCAGTATGATTAGCACATAACCATGTGTTTTTTATTTGTATAGAAGAGTTCGTTGGAATCGGTGTGAGAGCTCGAAGGAGGCAGTGTTGACAGCTTCAGGTATGGTGTATTCTTATTTTTTGCAGTTTTCTGTATTTGCTCAGTTTGTTGTATGAGCTGAGTTTCTGGGCTGCTGTATGCGCATGCCACTGTACCTCTGTAATTACCGGTGTATAGTCAATAAAGATGATCGCTTAGTATATAAAAAAAAAGGTCTTCTTTGTCATTTTGAGGAAAGGATAAAGATTTAGTAGCTAGTGTTAGTTATCAATGACGTATAAGATGGCACTTCAAGTTTGTATAAGTATATAAGGTAAAGATATGAAAATTATTATAAGTATATAAGCTAGTGTTAGGGTTCATAAATATTTGCATATTTTTAATATTTTTGTCCATACACTCGTTTGGGGTATTGTCGTTTTCTGTGATATGTAAATTCTGTTTGTCCAAAAACAAGAATGAAAGTGGAAATGATGATAACAGCACGTATACAGTTATTACTAATAAAAATCATGGAGTGGTATTGGGTTATGGGTGGTGTGCAGGTGTAACCCGGGTAGGGTAGGGTTTATGTGGGCTAATTTGTTTTGTATAGGAATTTGGGATGATGCGAATAATAAGAGAAGGCTGATTCTGAATTGATGGATACTGTCAATTACTAAATGAATCTATATTATTATATATCTTGATGTTTTTTTTTTATAGAGATAGTATATTATTTCAATGTTTGCGTTAGCAGTATTGAAATTTTAATCACGGCAGATCAAAAACAAAAGACCAACTGGCAGCTAGCTAGCAGGAATGATCATAGCTTGTTAATATGAAATAATTTTAGTCCTTTTGTGTATGCAGAAAAATCCAAAGGCGAAGTACCAAGCTTGGTCACCTTTCCCCGAGTATGAACGATTGTGTCACATATTTGGGCATGACCATGCTACAGGTGTGATCCAAATAAACCAACGTAGGGAGAGGGAGAAATGCCTCGCCGAGCAACAACAGGAGCAGCAGGCCAATGAGACTGCAGATGAGGATGATGGGGTTGCCCCAACTGAAAATGTGGCGGAAAATGCGACTGAAAGTCATCTGAACATGCGTCATACCTCTTCTGCTTCGGCATCTGATGCCTCTGTTTCAACAAGGAGAGGGAAGCGTGCGCGGGAGATTGACCCCTTTGGTGATTTAGTGAAGACTATGAAGGATTTTGTGATAGATTCAAAGGAGGAGGGAGTGAAAATGTGTGAAACAGTGGCTGAGAAGAAGCACAAAGGTGCAGAAAAGGAAGAACAAGAAATTGATGAGCTGGAAGCTATTGTGAATGAGCTGGAACGCCTTCAGGTGCCAATGAAGACGGTGATGGGAGCAGTGTATAGGATGCAGGTTGAGCCAAAGCATATCAAGCTGTTTTGGAGGCTGCGTGACTCAGCCAAGGTCGAATGGGCTGAAAAATTGGCAAGTGTGTGAAGGTGTTGGGTTTTAGTTATAGCTTCTTATTTTTGGGACTAGTTTAGTTTGACTTGCTTGCTGGAATTAGGATAAGAAGCTACTTTTTTAGGTTATTGCTTTGTATAGCATAGTTGATGGATGCTAGTTGTTCTACTTGTTCTTGCATGCTAGTTGTTCTACTTGTTCTTACATGCTATTTATGGCTATCAGCTGTTGGTTTGAAGTACTTACGCACATGCATTGTTACTGTGTTTGGTTTGTTGTTATAATGCTTTATGAAGCCAGCTTTTTACATTAATTTCAGTCTTGCAATCTTAATGTTTTTTGATTATTTGCATCAAGAAATCCTTTTGGCATATGTGATTTTCTACAATCTCTCGATATGCTAAGATATTGTTGTATATATAGGCATTGACAAGCAGCAGGTAAAACGCAAAAAAACAGCTTTACTTAGGTTTTGACATGCAACCAAAGAACTACCTCGTTTTCTTCTCCTTCTAAAATTGGTCATGATACAATTGTTTATGTGGACTAAGGAATAGGTCATCAAATATAAAAATGATCTTATTTTGTTATATATTATTCCTTCTACGGTTGTAGCAGTTAGAATAGCCTCCACTAGCTTATTATCTAGCAAATAAAACCTGTAAATCCTAATTTTAACCTGTAAAAAAATTTAAAAAATTGGAATACAGTTAGTTGTTCTCAGATTTTATATGGGTATTAGTCAACAATGCATGGATGAATATGGTAATAGACATGTGTTTATAAAAACATGGTGTACATATTAAGTGTAATAGGAAAAAAAATTACAAAAATCATATATTGTACATGTGTTTATAAAAATAATATGGAAATTTTCATTTAGAGCATGTAGGGGTATTTAGGTCTTTTTCGCTATTTTGTCCAAGTCCAGTCCACGTACAACCAAACATCATTCCTTTGGACTAGCTTTAAGTCCATAATATATAGTCCAGACAACCAAACGCAGTCTGGCCTTATCCTAGTCCAGTCCAGGCAAGTCCAGTCCAAGTCCATCTGGACTTGGACTACCAGTCCCCCGTTCCAAACGGAGCCTAAGATTCTCTCCTAAACTACACCTTGATTGAACCCACGATGGAAGAATCTACTAAGTTGGCATATGCACATTGGTACGAAAGTTGTGTTTTAGTGTCGATGCCCCTCTCCTTCCATGTGTCCATGACAAGGATAAGTTAGGATTTGTGTTTAAGTTAGCTTTAAGTACAAAAATCCAAAAACAAATTTTTGTTATCGTTGTGGTGTTATCTCATACACAATTGGTATGTATAACGCAATGACGAAACCTAAACATTTGTACTTCGTGGATACGGGCCAGTCTGTGCCACCCAATTTCAATGGGATTTTTTAGGTACACAAGAGTCTTAATATAAATCAATTTGTGGCCAAGATGAATTGTTTGTGAAGGGTCCATTATGTATTTAAATTAGTTATTTAATTATGCAATGGGCTTGTGTTTTTTTGGGTTTGAACTTGACTAATCCTTGTCCATAAAGAATAGGAATGAGGGATAAGAATCCTAGTGTGAGTGAGTTTCTTAAGATTACTTAATGAGCATTCAGTGTTATTATAAATAGCAAGAAATGGGAAGGGTTGGCGCAACAGACCTGATATTCGTGCGGCTCTAGGTTTGAAACGATACCTAGATAAGCTTAAAGAAATAATAAAATAAGAACACAGTAATTTCGGAGAATCTCCGTAGTATTATTGCTCAAAAGAATACAATAACATACAAGCCCAACCCTTCCCCTCTCATGCTATTTATAATAACATTTAAGTACTCACCAAGTAATCCTAAGTAATCCACTCACGTTAGGATTCTTATCCCCCACTCTTATTCCTTATGGACAAGGATTAGTCAATTCCAAGCCCGAAAAGATACAAGTCCATTACATAATTAAGTGACTAAGTTAAATACATAATAGACCATTCACCAACAATCCATCTATCACACAAATTGGCTCACATTAGGACTCTTGTGTGCCCAAAAAACCTAATGCGTGATATTCTCCCACCACTTATTCAGGCAATGCCCTCAATTGCCTTCTGTAGATAGGACGCCACTTGCTGTCCAAACCGATTCAGCTTGTCCTCGTGCACCCATCTTGCTTCAGGAAGATCCCTCCACTTAAGTAGATACTCGAGCTCATCAGTATCCTCTGTACAACGAACAACCCGGTGTGTCTTTAACCACATGCGAGGTGGTCGCCTATCCGTAGAAATTTCTTCTTCCTTTGGTTTTGCCTGTACCTCTACTTGCTTTGGTTTTGGCATACTAACTGGCCCATTTTCCAAAGCCATCTTTGTCGCTGATATTGCTCACAAGGTAGATTCCCGCATAGTACTCAAGACAAAACATGGTTGCACACCATCAAGTATAATCTAACCCTCATTGCAAAAGATCAGCGCCTCTTTTTTATCCAAGAACTTCATACCGAGTACCATAGGATAATCATCAAGCTCCACCACAGTAAACTCTAGCCGTCCACACCAATTACCAATATGAATCTTGGCGTCATGTGCTAACCCCACAATTATGCCTCCAAGTTTACCGTCCTCATAGTAGTTGCGCTCTCTTGTCTTGTGTACCGAATCCTCAATTCCCATGTCGTCTTCGCCTGTTGGAAATTGTGAGCCACACATGTGTTCATTAAAGCATCCAACTCCGTACCTCCGACTTGAACTCGAACGAACATTCGACCCCTCTTGTTTGGATTAGTCGTTGCATCCATGGCTCCTAGTCATTCTAATGGTGCCATTCTGACTCACCACAATGTTTGCTCTGGTCTTGCTCTTCAGCTTCGATATGTTTCACTATCGCAGCATGCTTGTGAAGCCCCGTATATGGAATGCATTGGTTTAGAATTTACTTGATGAGGTAGGGGAAGATGGCAAGAGTAATTAGTGCACCCGGGTACACAATTGGCTAGCAATTGGTTTCAGTTGGCTAGCAATTGGCTCCTGTTGGCACCAATTGGCTAGTGTGGGAGTGCTAATCCAGTTATGGCTGATTAGTGGATGTTAAGGACCTCGATTAGGCTAAGAGTCGGATTAGTAGGCTTAAGTTTAGCCTGCTGCCTCAAGCCAAGAGGAAGCAGGAGATGGCACCTACTTGTGATGGGTGGCACCAAACTAGGCCATGAGCAGCAAGTGACTACTTAGTCAGCTATTTGTCCATGGCACTAAAGGACCAAGCAGGCACCTCAAAACCCTCACTTTTTCTGCCCATTTCGTGTAGCCAGAGGGGGAGAGAAATACTTAGGCAATTTTGAGGGTTCCTGGAGCTGTGATTCAGGTGAACAAAGAGGTGAGGCCTAGGGTGCGAATTTGTGTGGTTTGGGTGCCAATTGGCCTGGACAGTGCCTACAACTAGCCTATCGGTGGCCAATTGGCCCCAATAATGGCTACTTAGGCTTGGAAGGGTTTTCTGGTGGTCTATAGGCGTGATGGTGCCCAGTGCATGTGCTAATGCACTTGGGTTAGGACAATTGGCCAGTTGGTGTGCCAATTGGTGCGCCCACTAGTACGCCTATTGATGCACCTGTTGGTACATTGTAATGGCCAGATTGGCCTAAGAGTTGCTAATTAGTGTGCCCTGGTATATGGGAGAATTTTCTATGCTATTGTGCTATGTTCAATATGCTTGTTGCTAATGACCACTTGTATATGGCAGGAGGTGATAAGGAAGCCCAAATAGACCAAGGGTTCCAAAAGAGAGAAAGGCCTAAAGAGGCTTAGTTAGTGTAAGTTTGCTTTCATGTAAGGGATGGTTACATATACATTCTTGTTTGGATGGAAGGACTTGCTGCCTACTTGTGTTTCTTCTCCTAGAGAGCTACTTGTGTATGTTTGTATTGGATTACATATTGCTGATGCGATGGAATCATACATATGCATTGCATACAATTGCATTTGATGTATCATTGGCCAATTGATCTTGTGGGCAGTACAAGCAAGGCTTGCTCGTGCCATGTTGATGATGGGCACTTGTATTAGCTTGTGCACCAATGGACAGGGCTCTAGTTAGTGGGAGCGATGGCACTAACTTTTAGGAGTAATTCTGCTTGGCTAAGTACAGATGTGATTCGATGTCTGCCGGGGATTGTGTTGATGGGCAGAATGTCATGTGCACTTCCCATGAAAATTTGGTGATGCCTCAGAAAATGGGGTCGTGGGTTCAAGAAATTGTCGGTAATCTACCTATCCACACAAGCCACTTCGGGGCATGTCGAACCCTAGCTGGTTGGGGGTTGATGGAACCAGGAACTGATTGTGCTTGTGTTTATATGCCCATATCCAGCCATGCATGTGTTGTGAGCATTTCTAGCATGTTATTGCTTGATGCTGTGCGCTAGTTTGAGTGCCCCGTCGGGCTAACTTCTGCCCATCGATTGAGTAGGCTTACGGGTGCCAAGTTAGTGCATTTATTGGTGCACATGGCACCTGGCCAGTCGCGTAGGCGAGGCGTGACAATGCTTATATTTCTTCAGACAATCACGAACATTGTGTGGACCCTTGCACAGAAAACATTGTCATGGTTTGTTATCATCACCTTTGCCTCCTCTCCCTGATTTGGCATCACCTGACTTGGTTGATGATGTATAACTTGCAAACTTATCCTTATCTCCACTACCTTTAGAATCGCCATCCCAGGGATTAGAGCTCTTCAGCTTCTCTCCCTTGTAATCTGCTAAGGACTCCGCCACTCGAATAATATCAGCCAAAGTCTCCACCTCTCATTTGTCGACCTCATCTGTCTAGCTTGCAAGCTGCCAACAAACATGTTCAACGCTTTAGAATCTGGCATACGTAGAATCTCAAACTTTAGCTCTTGAAATTCCTTCGCGTACCTTTGAATACTATCCCCCTATTTAAGGCTGCGCATTTTCCTTCCCGCCTCCCTATTAGCATACTTGGATAGAATTGAGCTTTAAGTTCCGCCACGAACTAATCCCAAGAAAGTTTCTTCTTTTCTGTCTTCAAGGTCTCTGATCTTTATTTCCACCAAAGTACAGTAGCATCCTTGAAGTAACTAGAAGCAATTTGCACTTTTTGGTCTTCGTATGTAATCCGCATGCTTGCAAAGTATGATTCACACTAAACAAAAAACTATCAAGTTCCTTAGTCACTCGTGTTCCATAATAGGTATCTGGCTTAGGTATGTCAATTTTTAGTAGTGCGTGTGTAGATCCACCTCCTTCGCCACTTGCAAGCACCCTTCTACACAAAGCCAACTCTTCTTCCATGTGTTTATTTACCGCCTTCAGTTCTTTTAACTCCTGGCCTTGCACTACAAGTTTCTTCGACTGCTCATCAATTTGTTCCTACATTTCGGCGAGTGCCCAATAAACGATGCTTATAGCTTGTTGAACTCCTTCGTTAAGTGCAAGTCATTGTGTGCGCCACCCCAGACAGCCTCACACTCTTGCATGCTATCTTCCAAGTCAGCCACATATTTTGCCAAAGTCTCAAACTGTAGTGTAGAATGGGATTTACCTCTCGGTCTCCCCTTGACTTTTGGTTCGCTCATTTCCCTTCCACGAGTCTCTTTCGCACCATCACTATTGATAACTATTAAAGCAGTATTTAATAGATTTAATAGATTTCACCTCTACAAGTCCACGCATGCAAAAATCCCTTCTACAGAATACTAAAAGTTGGCAACACCAATAGCTTCTCAAGGCTGTGAATTTTTCTACAAATAAAACTTGAAAGCTCGGCTACCACTTGTCACGGACACAGGGTGGCGCAGCGGAAGAACACATGATATCCGTGCGGCTCTAAGTTTGAAACAATACTTAGATAAGCCTAAAGAAATAATAAAATAAGAACATAGTAATTTGGGAGAATCTCCGTAGTAATGTTGCTCAAAAGAATACAATAACACACACACCCAATCCTTTCCCCCTCATGCTATTTATAATAACACATGAGTGCTCACCAAGTAATCCTAAGAAACCCACTAACGCTAGGATTCTTATCCCCCACTCCTATTCCTTATAGACAAGGATTATTCAAGTCCAAGCCAAAAAAATCACAAGCCCATTACATAGTTAAGTGACTAATTTAAATATATAATGGACCCTCCACCAATAATCCATCTTACACATAAATTGGCTCACATTAGCAAAATGTATGCCTAAAAAATCCTAATGCCTGAGAAAATTACCCTAGGAAGTATTATATAAGCTCGAACCGAGCTGGATTCCCAAGAAAAAAAAGAGAGGGGAACAACCTGCCTTATCAGCAAGTTAAGACATCTAATATAAATGGCTCCTTTGTCCCTACGAAGAAGCCTTATCACGATTTGATAACAAGCTTTGCAACTCAGGTTAGGTCTTCAGCAACTACTAATGGAGCCTTTTTGGATTCCGAGCCTTTTGATTTCACGTGTTATCGAAGTCGATAATAAACAAGCATAAATTGGATGATGTTGAACCAATGAACTTGTATCTCATTGTGAAGCACCCCGACCCGTATTTACCAGACTCAGTAAATACATGCCGGAACTGTACAAACAGTAAATACAACACGAAACCCGGCCCAATGGCCCAAAAATAATATCAATCACCCGACCTCGGGTACCTCAACAACAATAGCACAGCAGAAGCATTTATAGTCTCATAAGCAACATATGCAAAACCCCAAATGCAATCTAATGGATCCGAGTCCTGTCCGAGGGTACACTGCAACTTACCATGCACGTTTCTGTACTCAGCACAAAACAAACTATGTGACCGAGTCACGCAGGCGAGGGGTGAGTCCGAAATGCTCATCGGGTAAAATCCATAAGCAAAGATACATATACAAGCAACCAATAATAACCAAGTCACAATTTTACACCAACTCAAATTCACGTATGAGGATATCATACCACAGAGTCAAAGAGCAATCACAACCATAACAAAATACAGTATCCACCAAACAAGAACAATATTACTAACAAAACATCAACGACAACGATGTGACTCCATATCTCCACACCCGACCGGGTCATACCATGAGATCTCCTGATACTAAACTTCCAATATAACTAATCCTCCAAAAGAACCCCATATCACGAAACAAGAGTTGGTCGTGCCGCGGTAAAAAGATTAACACAGGACCGAAACGGGTCCAAATCAAATCACAGGCCATTACGGGCCAAATCATATCACAGGGTCATTACGGACCCAAGCTACCGCCTCTGGCCGTACCAAAATCCAATCCTAACAAATCACTGGGCCTGTCGCGGGATAAGCTAGGGTCGTACCAGGTTATCAACCTGTTTCTAGTGCTAGATCAAAACAGAACCAGGGATCAACATCCCAACAATATCAAACCGGGATCAACATCCCAAATATCAAACCGGGATCAATATCCCCAAGGATCAACATCCTTAAACAAGAACCGATCATGGCCACCACAAAACAGTCTCTAACCATCTGGTTGTACCTCAACTCACCATGTGACAATACAGTCAACATCATTCCAACAAAACTCCAATTGTTCCATAACTCAATTCATTCAACCTATATCTCAATTAACAGACTAATCATCTATCAACAACCCAACAACAAATCACAATAATGATCATAAGCCTCGAGTAACCCAATAGTTCAGAATATTATCATTCCAGAATACCTTCTCAAGATATCAAACCTAGACCACAGCTAACAGACCAAACCTCTGCTAACAGCCCAACAACAACCATAATAAACTCAATAGAAGCAATAGTTCCAACAACTTCAATGACAGCAACAATCAACTTAATTTTTCAACAAACCATTCACAGCCACAAAAGTAATATCATACCAGCAAATATCACACATAGTGATCAAACAGCAACTTGATATTATGAGCAGTATATAAATAATTACTTATCCTCACCTTAGCCGATTATCAGGTTTAGAAATCCTCAAAAGGGTTCCAAAGTCGGTTCCTCGATGAACTGCTCGGTAACAACTCCTATAAAACAAATAATATGCACACATAAGATGCACAGCAAATAATATGCAAATGACAACTAGTACTGTAACTGTAAAATAAGATGCTAGCCGGCTCGGTTATCATCTCGGGTTATATTCCATTACCATCATCATTTACTATTAAATTCCAAGTCAAAATAATAATTTACCATATTTATAGCCGGGTATTATTCCGGTAAAATATTTTCAAAAAATTACTTTCTATATCATATCCTCCTTTCCAAAAATATTTTTTATAAAAATTATTATTTACCATATCATATATTATTTTCTTAAGAATAATTTTCCCAGAAAACTATAGCATATATATTTCCCAAAATATTCATAGTACATATATTCTTTTAAAAATAAATTATCATAAGGTAGTAATTTTTATAAGTCATACTTTAGTTATCTTAGTTTTCCAAAGATATAAATCGTATCTTAATTTCATAAGTAATTATTCATTTTCACAAGTATAAGTATGTACTGTATATATATTTTTCCAACGATATATGTTAGTAAAATATATTTTTCCCAGAAAAATATTTCAAATAATATTTTCAGGAAATAACTCAATTATATATATATGTATTACCAGTTTTATTTTTTTTTATTTTTTAATTCCAAATTGGGCCAGACCATGCAACCCAAATCCAATCCCCATGAGCCCAACTGGTTTAGCCTATGCCCAGGCCAAACCCAGCCCACGCAGTCAGGATGGGTCCAGGCCGAACCCATAAAAACGGGTCGACCCGCCCGTGGCAAAACCAATCCGCACCTCACCTAGGCGGCGCGACGACAGCGACAAGCCGGCGTGCATCCTACAGCGACAAGCGAAGAGGAGGAGGAGGAGGCTCTGCCCGCGACTCGTCATGGTGAAACGCCCCGACCCGTATTTACCGTACACAGTAAACACGTGCCGGAACTGTGACAATCCAACCAAAATAAGCCCAAGCATACAGTGTATACAACAGATATCCGGGCTCAACAGCCCATAATAAAAACAACAATAGTAACTCAACCGGCCCAATGGCCCAATAATATCAATAAAATGCACAGCGGAAGACTTAATAACTGAACAAACACTGTATGCGACATAGATGCAAACTATGGATCCAAGCCCTGTCCAAGGGATAACGCTGCAGTCTGTCTGGAATGCACCAAGCCTGTACAACAAATAACTCATCCTACGGGATGAAAGCCCGCAGGTGAGGGGTGAGTCCGAAGTGCTCACCGACGAAGGAAAGACAATCAATATGAACACTAAAAATTACTCAAGTCGAAAATAACAGTCAAACCAAAAGATTCGACCCAAAGCCGAAAAGACTCAAAAAACCAATCATCCAATTTTATTTTTTCGGGCCCCGTCACCGATAAGCTAGGGTCGTACCAGGTTATCAACCTGTTCCTGGTGCCAGATCAAAAAGAACCCAGGGATAGACATCCCAAATATAACAAACCGGGATAGACATCCCAAGCATAGACATGCTTATCACACGAACCCAGATCATGACCACCACGAAACAGTCTCTAACCATCCGGTCGTACCTCTACTTACCACGTGACAATTATTTTATCGTCATTCAAAACCAACACATAGGGATCGACATCCCTAACCAAAATACCAAGGATCGACATCCTTGTCACAATTCATTAATTATACCATCACACTTATTCCAAAAGACACAGAAAATCGACACGGGGATAAACATCCCAAAAACCAAACAGAACACCGGGATAAACAGCCCGAACCCAAACACAGCTAAACCACAGCATCCAACAATGCAATAACACCAAATACAATAACCGAGTAATATAGGCACATATTGAAGGAAATCCATCCTCACCTTGGCCGATTACTCAACTCCGGAAACTATGACCGGTCCGACGCCAGCTCCTCGGGAAACTGCCCGATATCCAAACCTATACCACAAAACAACATATACTCACATAAATGCACATAATCGGTATACTATGATGCCAATACTGCGAATTACCCATCCCGATTACATATCCTTTATTGCTATCTTTTACCGAAAATAATTAACCGTACGTATTTCCGAATATAATTTCGGTAACATACTTTAATTAAAACTCTTAAAAATATTTTCATAAAATAATTATAATTTCCAAAATAATAATCTCCATAATTTTTCCAGGAAAAATAATAAGCTATTCATAATTTTCAGAAAGTATTTATATAGTATTTATCTTTTCTAAATATATATAGTAATAATATTTTCCAACACAAAATATAATTAACTTTAATTTCCAAAATACATATTCATATACATATACCATAATCATAATTTTCCAGACGAAATATTATACATATTAAATTTCCAAAAATTAATTTCATGATATATATATTTTTCTAAGTAATATTGGTTTTTCCAAAACATTACTTAATTATGTATCAAAGTAAATATATTTATATTTTACTCAAAATACAATAATTATATTGTTCAAAATTTCCTCAAAATAACTATATAATTTTTTTCCAAAATTATATATCAGATAATATATATATTGTTTTGTTAAATTAAAAAAAAAATAAAATAAAATAAATCGAACTGGGCTGAATAGTGTCGGCCCAGACTAAGGCAGCAGGCCCGAACACAGGCCCACGCCCAGCCCGGCCCAACACCTCCCAACCCAACCCACGCAAAACCCAGCCCAAACTAAACTGGACCTAGGCGCGACCCGACCAGTCGAAACGGGTCGGACGCGGGTCGCGGGCTGCTCACCTCGGGTCGATCAGCAGAGACGGCAGTCGGTGGCGCGACGCAGCGCGAGGGTGGGCTCACGAGACGCGGCGAGAGGCGGCGACTCCACGGGCGACGGAAAGGAGGCGTGGCGACGGCAGGCGGCAGAGCAGCGGCGCGGGGAGTGAGATCCGCGGGTCTACTCGCGGGTCAAGGGCGCGTCGAGGCGGCTCCGGTGGTGGAAAGCGACGGGATCGACAGGGCTGAGGTCGCGACGGCGTGGGCTTCCTGCTGGTGGCGGCGGTGCGTCGTGACTCGGCGGGAAACTCGTTGCCGTGCACAGTGTCAGAGGCGCTGGGTGGTGACGCACTGTTCACGCCTTTTTTTTCTTTTTCTGCATTTTCTTATTTTCTTTCCTTTTTCTTTCTGATTTTCTTTCTTTTTTTTATGTATTTTCCGATTTTCTTTTTTTGATTTTTCATCTCTTTTTTTCCCCCCTCTCACAGTTTCTCTTTTCTTTTTTATTTTTTTCATGTTTTTTTTCTCTTTCCTTTTTTTTCTTTTTCCCTTTTTTTTTCTTTTTCTCTCTTTTTTTCTTTTCTCTCTTTTCTCTTTTTTTCTCTTCTTCTCTTCTTCCTCTCTTCTCCTCTCCTTCTTCTGCTTTCCTTCTTTTATAAACCGTGTATAAACTGTTAAACTTGTGAACTCAATAATGCAAGCGGGTCCGATCCGGACCAGAAAATAACTGATACCCCCTTAGTTATTTTCCGGTGTGATTTTCCGAGAAATTCCGAAACCCGAAAAATACCAACTTAGTTCCGAAAAATCCACGGAAAAATCACGAGCGCGGGAAAACTCACGGTTTCGAAAAACAACTCCCGATTTACCTTGAATTAATTACCCAAGATTAATTCAACAGTAAATCACGGTAAAAAGACTTCTACAGCCCCGGTAAAATTCAAAAATTTTACCCGGGCTGTTACACATGGCTTGTGGGCTCCTCTCCAGCGGTTGCTGCGAATCGAGGCGGCGTCGGCGTGGCTTGCTGCGGCGGCGACGAGCAGCAGAGAGGAAAACGGTGGTTGTTGCGTTGCTGCGTGCGGAGGCGACGTGAGGAGAAGGAGAGAGAAGGGAGAAGGTGGCGGCGGTGCGTGAGGTGGCTCGGTGGTGGCGGTTCACGGGGAGAAGGAAGAAGGAAAAAGAAAAGGAGTGAAGGAGAGGTTGGGGGTGGTAGTCCAAACGACCACATTTTGGTCTGGTGTGTGTGTTGTTTTTTTTCCTTCCTTTTGGTTTTTGGGTTGTGTTTGATGTTTTTGTGGTTTTGCAGATGAGGAGATGAAGATGAAGGTGATGGTGTGCACTGGAAGCAGGAAAAACACGAGGTTATAGGCGGTGCATGGTGATACTGGTTACATAGGAAAAGCAAGGCACGGGCGACATAGGAAAGAGGCGGCGGCAACCCTCAATTATGCAGTACTGTGCTGCATGTGAGGCATGTTCTGACCGGACCAGAAAATAACTATGGTACCCTCTTACCTTAATTTCTGGTCCGATCCTCCGAGGTAAACCCGATTTTTCTGAAGATTCCTAGACCCGAAAAATACCAACTTGAGTCCGTAAAATCCGCAGAAAAATCCAGAACCTGAAACAAGGCTCGGTTCCAGAATCTGGTGCTCGATTTACCTTGAATTAATTACTCAAGATTAATTCATTCGATAAATCACCATATAAAACTCTTACAGTCCGGTAAAAATACAAATTTTTATCCGGGCTGTTACACATTGTCCTATCAAGATGGGTAAAGTCTCATGTTTCATCAACAAATATAAACAAAAAAAAGTTATATAGATATTAAGGGCCATAGCATTCTTGTTATACTATTTTGTATTTGCGAGGAATGGGACGACATAAAAAATGTAGCCGGAAGAGATTGGCTGGATCTACTAGTGCCATGTGTTCGCGCACGAACAGCGAGCGACCCTCAACTCACCGATTCGACTGTTTGAAGAGCCAAACCGATGACCAGATTCGACCGTTGAAAGGCCGAACGGACGGTGTCGCGCGTCCGGGACTGGGTTTTGATGCTGACCTACCGATCCGACCGATGGAAAAGCCAGACCGACAACCGAATCCGACCTTTGAATGAAAGGCCGAACGGACGAACGTCAAACGCCCTAAATCGGGTTTTGTGTTTTGGGTTTTCTAAGTTACACTAAGCTAGGAAAGCATGATAATGATTAACTAATAAAAGGTAAAAATTGTACTTTCATTGAGGAATTTGCCATCCAGGTACAAGTGTTATCCATAACCTTAAATAAGCTATCCCAAAACAATTAATAAAATCCTAAACCGCCTAAAACCTTATTTCAAATTCTAAACATCATACGAAGGATATCCTCGAATCCCGACACTTCCCTTTTAACTTTCAAAACCCTAGAGAAATCATAGAAGATTGCGCAGGCCCACACGCGATCTGTGGAATTCCCTGATCACAAGCCAATCACTGATTCCAAACTCACAATTCGAATTCGAGTTCAAGGACCGATCCTTGACCAGCATAAAATATCGGACTTAGAAAGATATCGATCCCAATCCAGCGCCCCCGACCTGTATTGGATATCGGGTTTCAGTCCAATGAAAGAGGAGTGACCCAAGACACCGACCCTAGCCCGATAAATGACATCCTGGATCAGCGGATGACACTGGTCCTGGACCTGCGGATGACATCAGTCTTGGACCTGCGGATGACATCGGTATTGGACCTGCGGATGACATCGGTCTTGGACCTGCGGATAACACTGATCTTGGACCTGAAGTGGGCGTTGGTCTTGGACCAAACGAATGGGCCTTAACGATTTTGGTCTTGGTGTAAACAGTTACCCCCCCTCAGCCCTTTGACTGGAGACTTTCGCAAATCAAGGGGGTGATCCTTACCATTAGCCAAAATCGAAACACCAGGACCAGAAGTCAACTCAAACGAATGACAAGGCAAGAGTCAACCCCCTAGACACCCCGCCAAACGATCGAGCAAAAAGGTCATCCCGTCGGCTCTTGAGAAGAAAGTCAACTATATCGATCAACCGAGCGACAAGTCAAACCGACCGGTCAACCGGCTAAAAAGTCAACCTTGAAAGTCGACCGGGTCAAAAGTCCACCCCGTCAGTCAACCAGGTAAAAAGCCAACCTCACCGGGCAACATGACCAAAAGGCCAACGGCATCAATCAACCAGAGCAAAAGTTAAACTCCTTGGTCAACAGGGTCAAAAGGTCAACCTACAAGACATAAANGGACACAGATCGATCTAAGTAGCCAACACCCAACGACATATGCCCAACCGATTTTATATAAAATAAAATCGATTCAATTAATCAACATCACACGTCATATGCCCCTGACCGACCTAGGACACAGATCGATCTAAGTAGCCAACACCCAACGACATATGCCCAACCGATTTTATATAAAATAAAATCGATTCAATTAACCAACATAACACGTCATATGCCCCTGACCGACCTAGGACACAGATCGATCTAAGTAGGACCGACCTAGGACACAGATCGATCTAAGTAGCCAACACCCAACGACATATGCCCAACCGATTTTATTTAAAATAAAATCGATCCAATTAATCAACATCAAACCCAAATCGATTTTATATAAAATAAAATCAATCCAATTAATCCAACACCAAACGACATATGCCCATGACCGACCTGGGACACAGATCGATCTAAGTAGCTAATACCACATGTCGAGCAGTGCATATCACCGACAAGAACCGACCGAACTACATCCCGAAACGATTTTACAGATCGCCCCAAGCAGCCGGCCGACTCCTCCTTTCAAATTCTAAGAGTCCACCTCCAAATCGAATTCAAACCCTCTTCACTCAAATAAAAATCCTTATATCACAAAAAAGGAGACCCACGCCAAACCAAAATTATCGATTCTATCTTTAAAAAACCAAAGACCTATCCCCAAGACTCTTGTGATAAAATCGACTTCAAGCTTCCCTTTTTCACCTTGATTACTCGTCAAGCCAAAAAGAAGAGTCGGCGCCAAGCTTCCCTCAAGGAACGTGTTCCACAAGAAAACGGACAACCCCCCATCGATCCTTATTTAAGAAGACACAACAACCACCAAGATTCAAGAAGCTCACCGATCCCTCCTTTCAAAACAAGCCCAACTACCTGCGCCAAGCCCTACAATGGCCGCCGCACCAAGGTTACCTATCGCAACTCTCCCCAAAGCTGCATCTTATGAGGGTGAAATAACAGACAAAATCGTCATCTTCAAACAAGCCGTGAACAACCTCGGCTTCTCCTTGCCCTGTTTCTCAGTGGAAAGCGGTTTAGCCCTAGGTCCTTCTCTTCGCGACGACCACCCACAACACTCCATAGTCTGCCCCCTCAATAGAAAAGACATGCTAATCGGCCACAACATTAACATGAGTGCATGGATGCGGCCAACCGGGGACGACAAAGTGATCAAGACGTGGCCATTCGCCACTACCTCCCATATGAAAAAGTGGAAACAATGGGTAAGAACACTGGAGCCAACCTACGGAGATAAATGGAGACAGACTGGAATCTACCACCTAATCATGCTGACAAGCGATGAGATCAAGATCAATCGACCTGCACTGTGCGCGCTTGCTAGCTTTTGGAATAAGTCGATCAATTGCTTTGTTTTCAAATTCGGTATGACTACCATCAACCTTTTCGACCTAGCTGTATTATTTGGACTCCAGCCCCACGGACAACCTCTGGATTTAACCAACGAAGGCGAACACCTGGTGGATCCTCCCAAAGAAGAATACTACGATGCATACATATCCAATGGCATGGCTAAAAAGGATCCGAACCTTCAACACTTCATGTTCATGAACTTATTCCTTAATAAGTTCGTCTTTTGTGTTCGCTCCACATACGTCACCACTTTCTTCAAGACCATCGCCACTCAAATGGCCTCCGGGACACCGCATTTGGCTTTTGGGCCCCTGGTTCTAGCTGCCATTTACAGAGGCCTCCACGAGCTAACTTCCCTAGATCAGGGACAATTCACGCCTCACGTCTCTGGGCCGATATGGCTAGTGCAACTTTGGATGACTGCCACCTTTCCAGAAGTCTTCAAATACGACAGGTCACCACGAGGACCCAAAGAATCCACCTGCTTCTTTCCTCGGCTATTGACAGCCCAGAACGCTCTACCGGACGCACAAACCCACCTTGCCTTCTTTCATAACCTGGCACAGCGAAGCCCTTCCAGGATGTGCGCAGTCCGTCAACTGGTCTGCAAGCGACTAATTAATTCACCATCTGATTCAAACGAAGAAGTAGAAGAACCACTAGCCTGGGGACCTGAATACTTGAACAACTCCGAGTTCGATCTGGACGAAAAGCACCATGCCTTTCGTCGAACTGCATGGCAAAGTATCTTAACGGCCAGAGACTTACCGTACCACACGTACATCGATCTACGGAACAATCGATGCGGGTTTGAGGCCTACAATCCCCATTATTGCAGTGAACAATTGGGTTTCACACAATATATCCCCATTCCTCTACTTTTCTCCTTCAACAAAGCCACAGACAAACGCCCAAAAGTCACCAACCGAGCGGCAGGAATCCAAGCTATCCTTTGCCAACGACTTCTCATCAGGGAATGTCAAGCCCCGAAAATCCTGGACATCAAACCTGCAAAATCAATACAGGCGCAACGCTGGTGGGAAAAGAAAGCAGCGGTCATCTTTGAAGCAGCCTTCGGAGACGTTCTAGATCTAATCAATCTGACAACCCCACCAGGTAAGCTTGCTCAAACTTCCGATTTCATGCACTCCTAATTTCATTCTGCGTGACTAACCATCAATGGCCGTAGATAAACCTACACACCAGACAACCGCTAAGCCGAAGCGAAAATCCGGCCATGAAGCGCCCGAGGAAGAGACAACGCCGGAGGAACATAAGGTAATTAGCGATGTCAAGTATTTCCAAACGAATCCAACACACAAGCTGACCTCTCCATTTTATTTTTAACAGAAAAAACTCCGGCAAGCACCAAAGAGCACAACTCCCAAGCTACCAAGTCCTCTCCCAAACCTAGGCAACTGGGTCGTGGCGCCTCCACAAAAGTATAAGTTGATGCGACAAACTCCAGAAGGGAAGCTGGTCGAAGTGCTTGATGCCGAACTTGTTGAGCTACAGGACCAAGGTATTTTCTTGAACAAAACACGAGTTAAGCCCTCCTTTTTTAGAAAACTCCTAACCCGTGTTTCACGAAATAGCAATGTCTCCAAATCTTGAGAATGAGGCCAATGACGTGGAACAAGAGGCGGCAACTCCCCCAAACACCAACACAACTGAGATTGTTGTAATGCCCACCGATCAAGAGGAAGCACCTTCAATCACAGGAAAAAAACGATGACTACCAAGGAATGACCAATGCCTTGCATAGAATCCATAAAGCCACCATGACCGACGCCAACCCGGCTACACCAGCCGATGCTCCACATGCAACCCACAAAGACATGACGACCGATGCCCTACTGAAAGCTAATCCAATCACACCGGCCAACGCTCCACAAGCAACCAACAAGGACACAACAACCGAAGCCATCCCTGGGGCTAGGACAACCGATACGTTGCAAAAATCCAAACAAACCACGCTTGCCACTTCCAACAAAGAGTCTACCTCGAATACCGACGGAGCAATGACAAAGACCCAAACTTCCAAGGAGGCACTACGAGGGGAACAGGGCACGACACAAACTAAGGAAGCTCCAAACAATAGCAAGGGGGCTCAAGGGCCACCACCACCTCTCCCTCCTTGGGCGAACCCAGGCAAGAAACCAGAGGCCTTGGAAGCTATAAAGGTATGTAATCAAAACTTCCCCTCTTATAATTATGCCGATGAGCTACATCTTATTCCTTGATTTTCGCACAGGAACTACTTGCGTGGCTTGGAAATAAGGACCAAAGCAATGCCAACACCCCTGCTCAACAAAAGGATAATCGACACCTCCAAGTAAAGAATGCCATATCCTTCTTAAAAGAGTTCGCCAAGAAAGGAATCTCTGGCCTAGGGAGTCAGGAACTGGTCGACCGAGCTATGGAGGCTCAAAACACCCTAAAGACGAATGCTGGGCTAATTGTCGACAATGAACTCTTATCCAGTCTGTCCTCCTTTTTCTCACATGTGCAGGACGATCATGACTTCTTAGTGAAGTTTAACTCATCCACACAGGCCAACCCAAAAGATGTCAATCATCATATCGAAGCTAACACCAGAGACGTGGAGGTCATTTCAAGCCAAGTGAAGGCTGATGTAGAAGTCGTAAACAACCTCCGTTTCTCCATGACCCGGAAAGAGAAAGAGATACACGAGCTCCTTTCCAAACTAAAGGATCTGCAGACCGAAACATTGGCTGAAAAGCAACAAGAAAAGGAGCTCCTGACGTCCTGCTGCCACAAAGCAGAAAAAATAAAGGCCCTCGTAATAGAGACCGAACAACTGAAGGCAAAACAACAAGCCATGGAGGAGGAAGACAAGCGCCGCAAAGCCGTGAACAGACGCATTCGCCAGCTTCAGGCCGCACTCCCTTCTTCGGATGACGAACTAGAATAAACCGATACAACGGTCTTCCCATCTTATTTCATGCTACTTTATGCCTCCTCCTCAAAGTGTCTTTTAGTTGCTTTCTACTTCATGAATAATCGACCGATAAACCACAACGGTCTTAACTTTTTTTTTTTGGCTGAACACTTAGATTGACCGCTTTGGGCGGTCTCTTGATAGATGACCAATATCGATCTTGTCATTCAATTTTCCTTTATAAGACCGACCAATAAAAATAGCCGCTTCTTCCTTTAACAAACCAAACGCCAAGCTCAACCCATAGAACGACCATTATCAAAATCAGGACTTAGGACGACGTGAACTCCCGATTTACAAAGCAATCATTCTTCCATTTCTTATTTTCACAGCCCGAAGTTGCTATTCCGGTATACATACTTCTTCCAAAATCCAAGACAAAGGTCGTTCCTCATATTATGTATATACAAATATAAGCTTCCATATATACATAATCATACCTTTGTAGGACCTTCAAGGTCATCGGACGTGAATAAGTTATGAGACGGCAAATCCCTCCTTCGCATTAGCTAAATCCTCCCATAATTACTTCCTCAAACGATCAAAAAGATCGTTTCGGCCAACGAACTCGCATCTCAAGACGATCCTACCAAAACGTCTTAGAAAGAGCTCGGCCAACAGATAACACGGTCCGCTAATGGCCCCATGAACCGCTCTTTTTTTAAAAAGGGAAGACTCCCCTTACAACAATAACAAAGTTCGCCTCAACCATGAACGATAAATGCAAATCGCTCAATCTTCGCGAAAGTCAAAAAGGAACAAAGACGAAAGAAACATGCCGAGCCCGGCATAAAACGATTTCACTACTAAGAAACAAATCGTTCCATCAAATAATAGCCAAGTATTGGCCTGAAACACCACACAACATACTTCTCACGAACGATGATCAAACTTACATCGCCCTAATATAAAATAACTTTACTCTTTCCACCAACTGCGTCTGTTTTGCCGGTAATCGGCATAATCCTCGTCATTGATGGCCTGCCAAGGTGATGGTCTATACTTCTTGAGAAATCTTCCATTGATGGAGCTATCATGCACTTGGCCATCGACATCCCTTAATAGATAAGCCCCTCTTGGCAGCACCTCATGGACGCAAAAAGGACCCTCCCAAGTGGGAGACCATTTCCCAAGCTTAGCAAATTTCTTCCCGATAGGCAGAATGACCTTCCACACCAGGTCTCCCTCTCCAAAGGTCTGCACACGAACTTTCTTATTGTAAGCTCGTTCCACCTTCTTCTTCTGTGCGAGCAAATGATCCAAGGCCTCCAAACGCTCCTCTGTAATATTGTCTGTTAGAACAATAGCCCTTCGCTAGAGGGGGG